>JAOPJO010000088.1:8204132-8218931 GCA_027123675.1 Molva macrophthalma
AGACAGCAGGCTGAGGAGAGAGGAGAACCAGGAGGGGAGCAGAGACAGCAGGCTGAGGAGAGAGGAGAACCAGGAGGGGAGCAGAGACAGCAGGCTGAGGAGAGAGGAGAACCAGGAGGAGATAAGAGACAGCAGGCTGAGGAGAGAGGAGAACCAGGAGGGGATCACAGTGAGCAGAGGGAGGCCCATCTGACGCTCATCTTTCTGGGCTGAACGCTGAGTAAAAACCCTCCTTTCGGAGCCATGACAACCAGCAGCTTGAGTGCAGTGGCAAGAGTTTGAGAGCCAACGCCGTGGCAACCAGGACGGAGGCGAGGTACGGGAGCTCTCTTTTAGGTCCTTTTCTGGAATGAAGTGAGGGACTAGTGTGGAGACCACTACTGCTGCTACTATTACTACCATTACTCCTTTCTGAGAGCCAAGGGAGCACTTTTAAAGATGCCTGTGATGAAAGGCCTCCTCGCTCCGCAGAACACATTCTTGGACACCATCGCCAACCACTTTGATGGAACCCGTAAGTACGGCCGCAACATTAGCCATCTGCTATGCTAAGATATATTATCAGTATTGGTTGCAATTTAATTTAATTTAATTTAATTTAATTTAATTTAATTTAATTTAATTTAATTTAATTTAATTTAATTTAATTTTATTTTATTTTATTTTATTTTATTTTATTTTATTTTATTACATTACATTACATTACATTACATTACATTACATTACATTGCATTCATATAGCACTTTTCAAGACACCCAAAGTGTTTTACAGTTTAATGTTTCATAGGTCTCCTATGAAACATTAAACTAAACATCAAACTAGATGAATACTGTTTCAATACATAACACAGAAAAAAAGCTGAGCTGTTTGTCACCCAGAATATGAATAATTCCCAAACACGTTTATCTTAAAATCAACCAGTATAATCTGCCTCTGCTCTTTATTCACACCCACAACATAGAGACAAATATATTCTTCTTCTTTTTTTTTTTAAATTTCCTATGAATATAAAGAGATTTGCAACAATGGTAGGTGTAGTATGTCACGACAACAACAATCCACTGCGTTGCAGGGGATGGAAAGTAGAGAAGCAGCAGCAGGTGCATGGTGGCTGAAGAGACACTTGTAGCTGCCCTATCAGGATGCTCGATGCACCTACATGATCAACACAGGCAAATGAGCACATTTGAATAACCCCAAGCCACAGCCTCACGTGTACCAAAGCCCCGAATCTTGTCGTTGTCATTGTGGAGGATTGTGAAATGACTTAAATAATGAAAGGGATGCCCTTAGATGACTACACAAATGGGATACCAGTAAATTATGAGCATTATAATAATGCAAGATTTATATTGCATGTGTTTGTGTGTTTGTGTGTGTTGGTGTTTGTGTGTGTGTTAGTGATGAGTGTGTGAGAGTTCATGCCAGTGATTGTGTGTGTGTGTGTTTCTGAGACTTAATGCCGGTGTGTTTGTGTATGCCACTGTGTATGTGCGTGAGTGAGGCTGTGAGTGTGTGTTTCACCAGTCCAATTTGGCTATGTGTCTGAGACTTGTCATCAGCAGAACAGGCACCAGAATGACTGCCGAACCCGGTCTTGTCACACACTTATCACAACGCCGTGAGAGAGTGTGTCTATGGGTCAGACTCACCATCATGTGCTATATAATATAATAAATTCAGTGTGAGGAGTGTCTCTCTCTCTCCCCCTCTCTCTCTCTCTGACTCTCCTATCCTTGTTGTCTTGGTCGGTCTCTCTCTCTCTCTCTCTCTCTCTCTCTCTCTCTCTCTCTCTCTCTCTCTTCTCTGCCACTTGTGTCCCCCTCTGTCTCCTTTTGTCTCTCTCTTTCAATGATTTGTTTATTTTAAGTTCAAATCCAACCTGAGATCACCTCAGATGACACCTGTAAAAGTAAAATATTGTGTCCTTCTTGCACGAGACCATGTGATGATGCAAACTCTGCTCTCATTCAAAATGAAGATATGATTGTAATAACGTACATATAAGCCTACATATATGTGACAATGTAATTACATTGAAATACCTCAATCACCCATATGATTGAGTGACACATATGTGGCAGCATTGAGGACCTGACGGAAGCCTGAGGCTCTGAGTTCCGAGCTCTTAGCATGACACGGCACTGACCTATGAACAGATGAGACATTGACAACAATAAATGATGCAGAGGCTAAACGTGGGTCAATAAGCTATCCCTGCGGCTTCCCCATCCGCCACCCGCTGCATGCTATTGGAAAGTTAGTCAATTATTCATATCGGTTAACATTCGTTCAAGAGGCTCATTCATAACAAATACACTCCATTTGAATCATCACGGTGTACATCCGTTAATTTCCAAAAGGTTTTTTCGATATGTAACGATAAGCGATTTGTCGACTCAAGGTGATATAATGGTGCACCAGCAGCGTGCGAGGGCATCTCGCTGGTGCGCTTTAGTTCCCAAACCTTCTCCGCCGGCTCGATTTTAATTGCCTGTGTGTGGGCGTTGAAATCATAGCGTTTCTCCGCCTCCCAAATAGGAGGATTTATGATTTATGTTGTCTCGTCGGATAAACCACTGTGTTTGTTTGGGGGCGGGGGGGCATATAACATGTACTATGTACCATGTTTTTTTTCTCTCATCTCTCATTTTATACATTCCATTGTAAAGTATTGCCCTCTTTTAAAAGGCTTCAATTCAACCACTGTTTCCAGTATAAGAGGTGTGATCCCCCTACCTATAGACCTTATTCAACTATAGCGGCTATATTGGTTAGTTGGGTGGGGAAACCATCACGAATCTATGGAAACCATGACAACTCCAGGCATTATTTTTAGTTCTGCATTCTATTTCCATACCCAGCAGGTAGCTTTTAGAATGCATATTCATTTAGTTTTCAGGGTTTTCTCACAGCTTATAGAAGGGTTTACCCGCCCAACGGACCAACATGGTCTTATACAGGATGTCATATTGGCTAAACTTGCAATAAGCTTGGCAACTGAAGGCTTAATGAAAGATGGATGGACACATTTGGTCAAAAGAGATGAACGGAACAAGAATAAATCCTAAAGGATTAAGATAGTTTCAGAACATTTGAAAACAAAACATAGTGGATTATAGTACAAAGAACGTCAGACCTAATTTACCTACGTCTGGGACATTAACCAACCACAAAGCCAACCGAAAAAATCTTCTATTACCATAAATTGTTCTTACTGTTGAACATAGATCATCACTCAAAACATAGTTGTGTTATGCAACCACACTCATTATCATGGAGAATAGCAAAAATATATATTTGAGTGAGCTTTGACTGTACTTTCTGCACACACAGTTTTATGGTCTCCTGGTAACTCCGTCCATCCAATCTGCATCTTATGCTCTGCCGTATGCTTCTTCTCCAGACATCGCTATGGCAACACTAAAGAAGGACACATTTCTTTATTCAGCTGTTGTAATGAACACAATAAATTATCAGGTGCTGTTCTAGCCAATTATGTTGTTCCGTGTCTTAATTTAATTTGTCCACTTCATTTCCTTTGTTGCTTGGTAGTATTTATTTGGCTGTGGGCTAAGAACTAATGGTTAATAATCGTTTTACCTAAATTGTATTCATCCATTTATAAATTTCTTATGCCTTTCCTTTCGTCTTTAACCATTATCAACAATGTACTTAATTATTGACATGTTGCTACTGTTCTACAGTTTCTCCACTGGGTTATGGGGACATTTTCCTTCTCTTAAGAGGGTTAGGAGGCGTCATGAAAATATGGCCCTGAAACCTTTTTCAGGGCCATATTTATACACTTGACTTGAGTAGAAAGTTAAACTGAAAAACAACAAGGTAAAATGTCTTACAGTAAACTAAAACCACCCAGATCTTGGTCTTAAGTAAAAAAGTGTGAGTGTGAGTGGAGTGTTTTCCAATGTAGTTCCAGTGTTTTTTAGACAGGTGAAACGGGACACTGCAGTACTTTTGTTGATTGGCTCTTGGGATGTCTCTGTTCTGTAAGGGTCATGGGAAGACCAAAGACATCATCAGTATCATCTAGCATGTCAGTCATCGGTTTATACTGCCATGGTGGATCAGGTATTTGCTAACTATTTGACGATTGTTTAATTTCCCGATAATGCTATTTCGAATTGTTGTGATATTTATTTCAATATTGTATTGAAAATGGAGTATCATCTTTATAGTATAATTGATTTTTTCAGTTTCTCTGGATTATTAGAATTCTTTCCACAGATAAACTCTGCAAGTAAAATTGTCCTCATATTGTTGGTGAATGCAAACACATTGGAGGGCTCTGACTTCATTTATAGGAATCAACATGTAGACTTAAGCCCCCCTCCCTAGTTCTTGAGTTGAGACTTGTTATTTTAAATTGGTTATGCAATTTTCATTTAAGGATACATTTCCCTGAATTAAGCGTAAACCAATTGTCTTTTCGTGTCTTAGACACTGAAAACAAATCAAAATAACACCAAGGAAACAAGCTCTTTATACTTAAATGTTGTCATAGCAACCAGCTTTGATCCATATGTTGTTTCATCATTCAGGGTTTATGCTATAAAAACCTTAATCTTTGTCAAAAAAATGGACAGGGACATTAGGGTGGTGCAGGTATAAGATTACATTTTGCATTCCACCCTATATAGCTCAATAACTCCAATATGCATATTCATCAGTTATCATGTGAGTGTTTGTGGGTGTGTGTGTGTGTGTGTGTGTTATTGTCATTTTATCCCCAGTCTCTCCGCTCTTTGTTGTTATAATTAAAACCATTAGACCTCTTATTTTTACAGACAGCAACTTTTTGCTGGGGAACGCTCAAGGTCGCCATGGCTACCCTATTGTCTACTGCTCGGACGGCTTCTGCGAGCTGACGGGCTTCGTTCGCACCGAGGTCATGCAGAAGAACTGCGCGTGTCGCTTCCTGCATGGTGATGAGTCCAGTGAGCGGGCGATCGCCCAGGTGGACAAGGCGCTCGAGAGCCAACAGGAGTACCAGGGAGAGGTCCGCTTCTACCGGAAGAACGGTGATGATTGATGCGGAACACTTTCTTCACTCACATTACAACTCTCCTCCTCACTCACTGAGGTTAAACTCATGAAGAAACACAAAAGCATTGAATAAAACGCACGAAAATAAACGTAATCAAAAACAAATATAAACACTCACAATGTGAGTGTTTATGTCATTTTATTTCATGTATTGGTTAAAACTATACAAATACCCATTTCTCCTTTTTTTGTCATTCTCAGGAAGTCCATTTTGGTGCCTCCTCGACATTGTGCCAATTAAGAACGAGAAGAGTGAAGTGGTCCTGTTCCTGTTCTCCTTTAAAGACATCAGCGAGTCCTATGGGAAGAGCCAACATAACAGCAGAAGAAACAGTGAGACATATAATCCTGCTAATGACCCGCTATGTTTTACAAGGCTCTCAGGCTCTATTCAGAGTACAGTGCTAATGCTGGAAGACATGTAACAGATGAGAACGACACTGTGTGTGATTTCCACAGTGAACGTGATATGTGCCTTTCTTCAAGCAGATGTGTCAGATGCTGCCCACCAGAGCACAAAGAACAACCGGCCACATTTCTCCCAGGCTCATGAACGAGGGAGAACCGTGTTTTCACACCTGACCAGTTTGTTCACCAAGAGGGGCAAGGGGAAACTGCCCAATGTGAGTATTCTCTCTGATTGGCCGCCTGTTGTCTAAAGCACGCCTAACGAAGTCCAATCAATTGCCCTTTAAAATAGAGAAGCTGTGAATAGAGAATTACATTTGATGACATCATCATTATTAGCTAAACTGGGAGCTTTTAAAGATAAGGAATCAATGACTCATCGATTCCATCGATGGTAAGGCAGTAACTGAAGCCATTTAACTATAGCTCAAAACCATTTGGATCACTTTGAAATCAGATTGGATCAGCAGGTAATCAAATCCTAGCAAGTCTAGCAAAATCTTCAAAACCTGGATTTGGATAATTATCATAAAAAAATCTGGATTACCCTGATCCCCTTAGAAGGGTGGATTAAGAGTGGATTACTGTATTTCAAAACGTACTATATTATTCATTATAAAATTAATCTGAGTATAAATAAGATATGATCACTAATTAATCAAACATGACCAGTCAAACATTTTTCTTTAACAAATATTCACTTACATCTGTAAAAGCAATTCCCACTTACATCTGTAATCGAAATTCGAAGTTTGTAATAGGATTATAGCCCTGATAATCAGGAGCTGGAAACCTTGAAGTCTTAATCTGGATACCGGGACAAGATCTGGCTGGGCTATCTGATCCTGAAAAACAAAAATGTGATTTCCAAATCAGATCAGATCTAATTGAGATTGAACGTTTTGACACATTTCTAACCCCTTAAAGGGATACGCTGAGATAGTTGTTTAATTTAAAATTCATCATTGTGCGTCCAGAAGGGGAGCTTGCTCTGTTAGCATTTGCTTTATGTTAGCTGCTTCCATTGACTTGCAGAGTTAGTCTCATGGTCATGTGAGGGGAATACACTTTTAATTACTTTAAATTCAAAACTATTAAATTATATTATATTATCTGCTGCTTCTGGCTGGGTAGTCTGCGTTGAGGTAACCAATTAGTGGAGCACCACAGGTAGCCTAATAATCCCAGCGCCGAAAATAGTGCCGAATAATCTGTGTTTGTAGACAAACAACAATGTTGTTGTGTTTTACTGGCCTTTGTTTTGAATAAGTGACTATTTGGAACACATTGGAAATCTTTGGAAAGTAATTAAGTATTCTCCAAACATGAACAGGGGCTATGCTACTTTAACTCTGCAAGTCAATGGAAGCGGCTAACGGAAAGCAAATGCTAACCCAGCGAACTTCCCCTTCTGCATGCACAATTATGAACTTGGAATTAAACAACTCGTCTGAAGCTGGAGAAAGGTGCTTTTACACCAGACGCGTTAACGAATAAACAATGCAAAAAAACGAGAAACAATGCAAAACGGAATTGTCGCGTCAAAACTATTTACATCAACCGCGATGTGAATATGCGGCATAGTCCGATAATAATCGCGCCGGCCAAAGGACAGATGGATTACTCGACCTATATAGCCTACTGATGAGGTTTCAATTATAGTGGAGTTTACATTTTGAATCCTAGTGTAAAATAGTGTAGCGAATGGCTGTTGGCGCGGATGAGTATAAATGTAGTTTACCACTATGGATGAAATAAGAGGACTGCGTTGAGAAACATAAATAGGCTGTTACTTCCGTCATGCCCTTCTATATTGGGAAAAAATCGCAACGAATAATCGCGTTCAATGTAAAAGGACCTTAATCCAATTTACAGATACCTCAGTGTATCCCTTTAAATGTTTGCTCTTAAAAATAAGTATTAAAATAACTGCCACATATGGTCACTGCTCCAAACTAATACATTTTCTTTTAAGATGTGAGTGGGAAATGTTTTTTTTTTCGTTGTAATGCCTCTATTAATGGAGCGACGAACCCTTTAAACCCATCCATTTAGTTCTGTGGTAAGCACTGAGTTCAATGTGGTTTGTATCCATGATTTAAGTATTTTGCTTAATTTTGTGCGCGGAAATAAAATTAGGTTATCCGGGTTCATGTTCAGACGTGATTTCTTTGGTTGCGATTTTAAAAGCTTGGATCGCAGGACAAAATGTAGATAGTGAAAAAATAAAGTGATTTCCAATACAGATTTGTATGTAATGGTTTTATATAATGTATATAGCATTCATAAAGAGAACGTAATAGACAGATAATGCTGATAATAATGACAGATAATAAGACAGATAATGATGAATAATAATTCATCAGGGTCCACGAGAATCTAGAACAACAATGTGCCTTGTTTCACTTTATCTTGCCATGCTGCCCTTGCCCTTTTTCGTTTTTATTTATTACTGTTGGTTCTGTTTTCCCTCAGAGCGTGTTCCAGAAGCCTTCTCTCCCGGAGTACAAGGTGGCGGCCGTGAAGAAGTCCCACTTCATCCTGCTCCACTACAGCGTCTCCAAGGCCCTGTGGGATTGGCTGATCCTGCTGGCCACCTTTTACGTGGCGGTCACCGTGCCTTACGACGTGTGCTTCTCCGGCCCCGACGAGGGCGGGCCCGCCCACGGGGAGCGGGACTCCTCCCACGGAGTCTCACGCGGCGCCGCAGGAAGCGACATCGCTGTGGAGATGCTCTTCATTCTAGGTGAGATGCAAGTTGATCTAGTGCAGCCTTTTTCAAACTGCTGTTAAAGGCCTCCTATTTTAATGCCCCAGGTGTGATGATGATAAAGCCATTACAGTCCATCCAGATTCATGATTGATAGATCAACATAACCGCCTACCCTGTGGACTGTACCAACTTCTGATGTCACTAATGGGCAGAATTTGAAATTGGCTTGTGGCTAATCAACATCACACCTGGGGGAAAATCAGAGGCCCTTTCAGGCATCGTTTGTTGTCTCACTTAGACTTAGAGATGAGAAACGCTGGGCTAGTGCTTAGGGTGTTTGGCTCAAAGCCAAAAGGTTCTTCTGTGTTCAAAGCTCTATATGTATATACCAGAAGGCGTCCCTGAGCCAGACCAACATGCCTTGCTATCAATATGCCTGCCTGCTAATAAATGACATGTTTCAAAAGCAAAATCATGCTTGGTGCAGTAAAAGCGACTGCCAATAGTGATGGTAAATAGAGACAGCAGCGCCCTGCTTCTGATGCAGGGTATGTTGACCGGGAAACAATTCCAGCTGTGAGAACAAATAAGGTAGACACTCAGATTGCTACACAACTGTTATTAGATCCATTGATTAAATAATGGTTATTTATTCACATGTATTTGCATTTTCATATTGTCTTTTGCCCCCTGGCAGGGTGTGTGTTTGTGTATTTGCTGTAATGTTGTAATATCCAAATCAAACACCTTCATCATAACATTACCAACTCACTATTCACCAGCTCAGTAACTTGATGCGTAACTTATATATATATATATATATATATATATATTATAGTTTATAGGTTGTTACTTACGGAATGTTCAATACGACACAACACAATACAATACTATTCATTCCCTTGAAACTCCCTGTCACACATTCACAATTTCTCTGTTGCCCTGGTTACAGATCGTACACTCATGATTTCTCTGTTGCCCCGGTTACAGATGGTAATTAGAGATTTTCCACCTTGTCCCAATTTAGTCTACAAAATAAGTGTTATAGCACAGCTGTCATGGGGCCCCACCTCTTTCCACAAGTGTATGTATAGATAGGTTTATAAGGTTTACACATTCACAGCGAACGCAAGAATGCAGTTAAATGTCTTTTTACTTAGAATTGTATTCCATTGATCAATGATATATTACAATAACATATACCACTTAATGGATGTTTTTACTTAAAGTGATTTACAATTAAGTGAGTGCATACATTGTAAGCATGGGTGAGCCCATTGGGAATTGAACCCCTAACCCAGGCAGTGCTAATGCCATGCTCTAAGAAGGAAAGTATAGTTTTCTTTTCTTCATGGTGTATTAGCAAGGAAAAAAATGAATACAGAAACTGAATCACTTCTTCAAGTGAAACTTATTTTTTATCAGCTTCACAGATAAATCACTTGGTTTCGGTTATCAATACAGTTTTTGTGTTGTTGTTTTTTAAGTTTTCATACATAAACAAACTCAAGACATATCAAAAAGGGTTAGGGTTGGCGCATCAGAGCAAGTTGCTCCTTATAGGGCCGATCGAGAAAATCCTCTGGGCAGCTAAACAGAGCCAAGCGTCAGTCTGGAGCAATCTCCCTCTCAAACACCTCGGACTACCAATAAGGGTTAGGTCTTCTGATGCCACACATCTTTTGCATAAGGTTGAGACCGCAAGGATACATACAATACATACATACAATTTAGCTTTGATATATATTTATATATGATTAACTGTATCAATTGCTCGTCTTCAGATATCATACTAAATTTCCGGACCACCTATGTGAGCCAGTCGGGACAAGTGGTGTACGATGCCCACTCCATCTATCTTCACTACTGCAACACCTGGTTCTTTGTTGATCTCATCGCAGCCTTGCCCTTTGACCTCCTGTACGCCTTCAACATAACAGTGGTGAGAGTCTACGTGGGTGGGCGTGTACACATGTAGCTATGTCTTTTGTGTTTATCAACATCTTTAGAGTGGCCCACATCTAGACCTTAACCTACTTTGTGATAGAAATGTTCAGTTCTCTTCTATTCTATACTGATCCATATAAACCCAACCCCCCCATAAACGGTAGAAAAGTGTTGCCGTTACCTAAATCCTCCTCATGGAATAGCCATGGAATAGGTATCCACATGAAAAACAACACCTTTGTCAGACTGGTCTTTCGGCGCCATATAGCCGCCGTATAGAAAGAAAAAACACAATATACACAATATCATTCCATCATTCCCCACAGTTAACGTTTTCTGTTTTGCCCTCAAGTTCCACAATGAATCGCTTGAACATTGGATGGTAGTGATTATGTGTTTTTTGTCCCGTGTCGCCGTCCTCTCCACTTCCAGACATCTCTGGTGCACCTGCTGAAGACGGTGCGCCTGCTACGACTGCTGCGGCTGCTGCAGAAGCTGGACCGCTACTCCCAGTACAGCGCAGTGGTGCTCACCCTGCTCATGTCCGTGTTCGCCCTGCTGGCCCACTGGATGGCCTGCGTGTGGTACGTCATCGGACGGCATGAGATCGAGAGCAGCGATCCCGTCACCTGGGACATAGGTGAGTGTCTTTGTTTGTGTGTATGGGTGTGTGTCTTTTGTCCAGAAGTGTGTGTCAATAGTTTTGGGAGAGGTCCCATCTAGACTTAGTGGTTCTCAAACTAGTAAGCTTGTGACCCCTCAAATGATTTGGGCCGGCACTGGCGACCCCATTGTCACTCCTGACCAACTCGCCACGGTGCACACCCACACACACACACACAGGCATCAACGCACGCACACACGCATACATGCACACATGCACACACGCACACACTCCCTGTTTCCTTTCCTTCTCGCTTTACACATCCCTCTCCCACTCTCTCTCACACACATTCTGTTGTGTCTTTTTCTCCATCTGCATCTTTTTTTTACCTGTCACCACCCCACCGTCACTCACCCACCGTCACACACCCACTGTCACCCACCCAACGTCACCACCACCTCCACCACCACCACCACCACACAGCAAAATCCAGTGAAATCCGTTAGCCAAGCAAGCCTAGTCTAGCACCAGGAAGTTAGCAGTATCAACGCCACACGTTGCAGAACATCAGGTACATGTTACCATGGTGATGCATTTCAAATTTGTGAGCCACTGGTGCTAAATGTTATTTATTTATCCCTTATCCCTTTATCTATTATCTTTAGACCCTGTGAACTTTGGCATACTTAGAAGCCATTTCTGGTGGTTTGAATAAAATAACATGTGTTTTTGCTGTATTATATAAAGAAAATATTTCTGGAAATTATACTTTTCGGTAATTATCTCGCAACCCCCCCAAAAACGTATTGCATTCGTCGACCCCTCCTTTCAGAATCACTGAACTAGACCAAGACATGTGTGTGTGTATCTGTGCACTGCTTTAGCACACATTCATTAGTGATGTGTGTGTGTGTGTGTGTGTGTGTGTGTGTGTGTCTGGTGTGTGTGAAAGAGTGTGCTTGACACACATTCATCAGCACAGATGGAAGGATAGATTGACACTCTGGTATGGCATATTGCCTCATATTGTAAGACTCTCAAAACACACCCTGCCCGCCACGTTGTCGGATGTCTGAGTGGTCTGCCGGCTTTTTCCCTTCATTTGCCAAGAGGTAGTGAAGACCAGAGGCTGTACGCTGTGATCGAGCCCCCACTGTGTGGGACTTGATATCCACGCATGGGTCGACTGCGTTGTCCTCCTTGGTGGCCGCCACTCCGGTCACAAGCAGCTGGTTGGCCGAGCACCAGCTTACGCACACACACAGTCACACACACACACACACACACACACACACACACACGGTTATAGTTGGTCATGTGTTGCCATGACGATGACCCATATCATCACGTTACTAAACCACACTTCACTCCTTCTTGTTTCCTTCTTTCTTTCCTGCTCTCCTTTTGGTATTGTCATGTAATTCCGTAGTGTTATTGTAATGTTGTTGACCTTCCTGGGGACTAGGAAGGACAACAAGGCCATGTTCACATTTAAGTGTGAACCAAATTGTTTAATAATGTGTACTGCTCCTGCCAAATAAAACGTAGAAGTAAAAATAAATAAATATCATCGTATGTCTTTCTTCTTTCCTTCTATCCTTCCATCCTGCCTTCCCTCCTCCCTCCTTTCTTTCCATCTGTCCTACCTCCATTCCTTCCTTACTTCCATCCTTACTTTCTGCCTGTCTGTATGTCTTTCTGTCTGGCATTGTTTTCTTCTTTCTTTCTTTTTTTACTTCTTTCTGCATTCCTTACTACCTTCCCTCATTCCCTTCCATCCATCCATCCATCCATCCTTCATCAATTCCGTCCTTCCTTCCTTCCTTTCTGTCATGTATGTGTTTCCGTCTACCTTTCTGTTTTCATTTATTTCTACGTTTCTTCCTTCCTTTCCCATCTTCCTCTCCTCTCCTTCCCACCAGGCTGGCTCCAGGAGCTGGGCAAGAGGCTGGACACTCCGTACATCAACAGTACCAGCGGGGGGCCCTCCATGGCCAGTGCCTACATCGCCTCGCTGTACTTCACCCTCAGCAGCCTCACCAGCGTGGGCTTCGGCAACGTGTGTGCCAACACAGACGCCGAGAAGATCTTCTCCATCTGCATCATGCTCATGGGCGGTGAGTTTGGTCCGAAATAGTCAAAGGTCATTGATAACAGCTGCCCCTACCCCTCTGGAACATGTTGCCGCTTGAATACAATTTTTTAGGTACTTTTTGGTACCTTGATCTATGTAAAGCGTCTTTGAGTAATTAGAAAAGCGCCATACAAGTAAAATGCATTACTAGTATTTGTATAATCCTTACAATCTTTTACAGGTGTCTAACTAGCTCTCTGATAACTGGATTCATTGAGGCTCGGTTTCCTTTGTGATTCCCGTCCAGCCCTGATGCATGCGGTGGTGTTCGGTAATGTGACGGCCATCATCCAGAGGATGTACTCCCGGCGGTCGCTGTACCACACGCGCATGAAGGACCTGAAGGACTTCATCCGCGTCCACCGGCTTCCTCAGCAGCTCAAGCAGCGCATGCTGGAATACTTCCAGGCCACCTGGTCCGTAAACAACGGCATCAATGCCAACGAGGTTGGTGGAAGATAAATAACTATTCACTATTTCTTCATTCAGCTTTTTCACGCTTTTATCCAAAGCAATATGGAGGGATTTCAGTTACAGGTGGTGCTCAAGGATGTCTACAGGTGAGATGTTTGGGGATTAATCTCAGTACCTTCTAGCTGGGAGTCAAACAACCTAGCCTCTACACTATCCTGCCCATGAAAAACTCCAACTCCATCGTTATCCTCGTCGTTATACAACTTCTATCTTATGATGTTAAATTCTAATTTCCTTTTGGCTCTCTATCTCACTCATCCACTAACCGCAACCAATATCTCAATAACATTCAAAATGAAGATGTTGTGTCGATCTTTAAACTATTTTCAAACCATATTTGACAGTTGTGTTTTGTCATACTGTCAAATAAGCTGTCAAATTCGTTTCGTGGGAGTTCCAGATTCACAAACGTAATTAGAATAATTAGGTAGATTAGTCTTGGTCGGTGCCTTTGTATAGACCTTTAGAGTGATGCTTTACATGACCACATTGTATCGGGGAGAAGAAGCTGGTCCACAAGGCGAGAGCAGACCTATAAGAGCGTCTGCCGGTAATCATCGCAGGGGTAGGAGGTGAGGAGCAGTGCTTATCAACACCCTCGCTACCGCCACCCTCGCCAGATAATTTATTCATCGCCGAAGCTCGCAGTCACAAACTCTAGTTCGGTGATAGCCTGCTGCTTCTAACACTTTGTGTCTGTTTTTGCACTGCTCTCTCTATAGCTTAACCCAGGAGTGCCACTAGGAAAGTATGCCAGGCTTCGCATTTGTCAACTTTCAGTGCGTCGGATCTAGGGGAAAACACATTATGTTTTTGAAACACAGATGATCCGTTGTCCAGCTAAACCAAAAAGTCGGTGTTGCGACTTCAAAGTACATAAAAAAAACAGCCTTGCTGCCACTTGTTATCTCACCATGTGTCAAAGTGTTGTATATTCTCTTTACACAATTTCATCGTAGATAATAGGAATCTTCCTGTTCTCCAGGAGACCACATGAAAATAACTCCTCCAATGCTCAGCACAGCAAACACTATTGAAATGTGTTGGTTTTTATTTAACATGTCAATCTTTGTTTAACATATAAAATCATACAAAATTTTTGATAAGATTTATGTTTTGTATGTGCCATCACCATTTGACAACCTATGCCTTCAAATATTTGTATTGGGGTTTTTTTGGGCAAATTTAACTTTGGAAATATGAATTAGAAATTGAAGCTTCAAATTTTCACCAAAGTCTCCAAGATCCTAGGAGTGAATTACCCTCACGTCCACTGCTCATCAACAAGCAGGGTCCACCTGCCCTGATGCTCTGTCTCACCCTCCTTCAGTCTGCGATTGTCACGCTGGCTGCTTATCGACTCTCTCTCTCTTGCTCTCTCTCTCTCTCTCTCTCTCTCTCTCTCTCTCTCTCTCACTCTCTCTCTCTCTCTCTCTCTCTCTCTCTCTCTC
>JAOPJO010000088.1:8219295-8248863 GCA_027123675.1 Molva macrophthalma
TCTCTCTCTCTCTCTCTCTCTCTCTCTCTCTCTCTCTCTCTCTCTCTCTCTCTCTCTCTCTCTCTCTCTCTCAGCTCCTCCATGACTTCCCGGACGAGCTGAGGGCGGACATCGCCATGCATCTGAACAAAGACATTCTGCAGCTGCCCGTGTTCGAGCACGCCAGCCGGGGGTGTCTGCGCTCGCTCTCGCTGCACATCAAGACATCATTCTGTGCGCCCGGGGAGTACCTCATCCGCCAGGGAGACGCCCTACAAGCCAACCATTTTGTCTGCTCGGGCTCCCTGGAGGTGCTCAAAGACAGCATGGTTCTCGCTATTCTGGGTTAGTCTGGTTCAAAAAGAATTTCCAGCTGAATCACTCTCGTCGTCTACTCGTCCTACATTCTATTTCTTATTTACCATGCAGGCGTTTAGCAGATGCTTTTATCCCAAGCGACTAAGGGGCCTTGGCCTAGACAGAGAGCACAGTGCTCAGTGTCTTTTTGTGAGTGTTTCGTCTTTTTTTCTTCAGGTTCTGAAGAAAATCTGAACTATTCAGAAATAACACTGCCGTCCTCACCCAATCACAGATTAGATGTCAACTCTCAGACAAATATTTAATTTCAGAAAAGATAAGGTTGATAGACTCTACAGTCATTTGCTTACACAAATCGAAACTGTAACGCTTGTGTCTGCATACGCTGCTTATTACTCATGGCTGTATAACAAGAAGTTATCGCTATCATGTTGAGCTCAGGAGCTAAAATGGCTAGTTTAGAAACAGTAGAAATAGAAATGGTAAACAAAGCACAGAGATGCAGCTGTTCTATTTTCATTGCTCAAAGGCTTCATCCCAGTGCTTCCCAGTGCCATGCCACAGCCTTTGTGATTGAAAAACACGCTATTCAGACACGGGCTGTGAGTTTCAGATGCATTTCATTGAGGAGCAGGCAGGGGTCAAAAGGCAATTTGGACAAGGATAACCAAAAAGGTTATCGGGTCTGGTTGGATAAATCTCTACCGGACTCAGCACATCTTCCTAAATAAGCATATGTTCATTCAACAATAAAATACCTGGCTGTGACCATATGGGAACCAATCCAGAATCTTTCAACTTAAAGTTAAACACTCAACCCCTGCAGGCAAAGGAGATCTGATTGGGGCCGACCTCCCGGATTACGACCAGGTTATCAAGACCAACGCGGACGTCAAAGCGCTGACCTACTGTGACCTGCAATACATCAGTGTCAAGGCCCTGAGGGAGGTGCTCCGGATGTACCCCGAGTATGGCAGGCGCTTCAGCGCCGACATCCACCACAACCTCACCTACAACCTGCGGGAGGGCAGCGAGCTGGACGTGAGTGGAGCTCCCACACACACACACACACCCATACACGTACACATGTGCACACATGCACGAACGCACACACACACACACACACACACGTACACATGTGCACACATGCACAAACGCACACACATTCACTCTCATGCGCATAAGCACACACACACTCTCACTCTCACTCTCACTCACTTGCTCATTCACGCTCTCACACAAACACAGGCACACACACACACGCACAACAATTTTTCTATTTGAGTTGATATGGTTAGCTGGTGTGCTATTCCTAGGCAGTTCTGATACAACATATCAGAACTAGGAGTCCACATTAAGAATCCACTACGGAGGCGTGCTGTGTGCTTCATTGTAAAGACCTTGTCAACACACACACACACACACACACTCACACACCCTCACACACAAATATGATTATTCATTAATTTTGTTAATTTTTCATTGTATGGGGGTTGACTCTAGCTGTGTCCCTACAGGGAATCACAAGATGCCAACGATCTCCCAGGCCAACACAGGTACATGTGCATTTCTGAGTCTTTATCTCCACATTCATGTGTTTGGTGTTTTATTTAAAGAGGCTGTTTACACCACGCGTCACCAAACTTTCAAATATTACACCCTAAGGTGTCACCCATTCTTTGAAATGAAGTGCAAACCACTGCCACTTCAGATTACATAATTTGATGTGATAAATGTGAAAGGTGTCACACTGCAGAATGGGGTGATCATAAGTGAAGCAGAAGTTGCCAGTATACATTTCGTTGGAGACCAAATATGTTTCTAAATTTTGTGCTGTTTGGAAGACAGTGTGGGTAGATATCTGTCAGCGTTTCTGGCTATTATTGCAATAACTGTGTTTCTTGAAATAGATTATGATTTGTCTATGCAGTAGTAATGTCCCAGCAATTGAAACGCTTTCAGTAAAAACAGGAACATTATGGAGCATTATTCTTCTGTTGTTTTGCAAAATAATGAAAACAATAAGATGACTTAGTCTTTTAAAATGTTGTGTATCACAGAGCGATGGCTAAAATAGCGACAAAATATCACACAATCTCTCCAATGATCTCCTTCCCAGGAGCGGGGAGGTCGCGAGCGCAAGGTGCCCATCATCGCCGACACAGACCACACAGAGAAAGGTGAAGACGTGGGGCTCCCTCATCACAGGGGGGTGCCCCTGCTGCATGGAATGGGAAGCCCCGTTCGCCAGCCCGGCCTCAGTAACCTGTTGGGGGAGGAGCTTGGTCACATCAACTCCCTCCGCATATGTCGCTCCCCTGTCCAGGGCGGCGGTAGGAGTGAAGTACCCTCACCGCTTCTGCTCATCAACGAGGAGGGCCGACCTGCGCCAATGCTGAATCTCTCCCAAGACCCGGATTTGAGTTGTCGACAAAACAACAAGTTGCTTGATCCTCCTCTGCATTCAGTCAGCCCATTGGACCTCAGCCCCAGGTGACCCTGGTGGAAATTCTAATTGATTTTTGATACATTTTTTTGCTTTAGCACATTTTGTAACTACATAACTGCTTGTATCAACCAGGGTGGTCGATGGAATCGAGGACAACAGTCCTTCTTTTCATTTCAATGTGGAGCACAATGAGGCAAGGACGAATGGAAAAGGTACTTTCCCTGCCAAATGAAATCACTGCCAATGGTCTTTTACCATGAAAATGAATTCATACCTGTCTGTCTGTCTGTCTTTTTTTCAATGTAATGTATATTTTTCCACTCTTTTACAGACCCTTACCAGATAAGTGCTAACCTGCTGCTAGAAACAGAAGATATTAAACAGAACATCAGCAAATTAAACAAAGAGGTATGGGATAAATATACTTTTTTAATATTGCTTAAAGATATGATATTTGTAAATCATATATTTAATGAACTGAACCCAAGACATTTTATTATCAATAATAATAACTGACTTTAAAAGTTAGATATGATATTCATCTCAGGAAAAGTAAATAAAAGTTTAGTAACAAAGTTAAGTAATGATTCATCCTAACCCAGGTAGGGTTTGAATAAAAAAGTTATGAAGTGCAGCACTTCATAATTATTGAGAACAAAACAAAAACAATTCTTCCCTCACAGATGTCCAGCCTCAATCAAGAAGTATCCAACTTGTCCAAGGAGCTTCAGGAAATGATGCATTTCCTGCAGAGTCATTTGACCACACTGCATCACTCCTCTCTGCCCTCCAAATACTCCTACGGCATACAGATGGTCCCCGCAATTGGCGGGACCCCCGCCGACTGGCAGAACCAAGTCCCTTACGGCGTTCCCGCCAGGCCTAGCTACCACCACCGCGAGCCCGTCAGCCACCCGGCCAGAAACCTGTGGGGCTACGCCGAGGCCCGCGACAGTCCCACTCTCGGGCAGAAGGTGGAGCATTTCTGCCACCCTTCCAGTTCCATCCCCCAGTCGTGCGTGCACCAGTGTTGCTCTGAAAGAGACACGACGGGCCCCGAGCACAGGTTTCAGAGCCGATGCCTGGGTCCCTTCCAGAGTTCCAGAACCCTGCCCAGTTCCCCTCACATGAGCCACTCGGCCGGCCAAGCAGTAGGCCCACCCGCCCTTCAGGGTCTCAGCCCGGCCTTCCGAGGGTTCCCTGGCACCGGTCCTGAACTCCGGCTGGTTTGCAAGACCTCCATGTCAGCCATGAGCAGCTCTCCTCTGTGTTCCTCCGGAGGTCTCAGTAAGTCCCATCCCTCTCTGAGTGGACAGGCAAGCACCGACCACACCCGGTCTCCAGCACCCCTTCATCCTACTGCCACGCCTACCGGCCAGCATCCACAGCAGCTGGACACCGCCTTCGGTGCGTTGACACCCATGACACATTGTGCCCATGTAAGCATCGCACAGGACCAGGGCCACCAGGGCGCCTTCACTGGCCCCAGACAGAACGACCCTGTTGGATCCAGCTCCATTCCCACAGACACACAGAGTCTAACGCATTCAATGCATACGCAGTCAGCGTCAATGGATTGCTTAGTTTCAGATCAGCAAGAGTTTAAATATAGAAACGAGAGGACAGAAAATGATATAGTGGATTCTCGGGGCACTGGCAACAGCCCTCCAACCTTACAGGTTGAACCACTCTGGGGTCTGGAGGTATCCAAATCCCCAAACTGATCAGAGGACTGTGTTTTGGGTAGACAATGCAGCATGATTATGATCGCTTGTTTCTGAGTATCTTATTATTCAAAAAGGAATGTTTTTATTTTGATGAACACTGGCATTAACTATTGGACATGTACGTGTATTAAAATAATTTGCTTGGTGAGCAGTCTGTACTTCTTGATTTGAAATTACACATTACTGTTATTTTAACATGAGGATATATCGAATATCTATACTGCCACTCCGTGGTAATTCTGGGGAGTTACAGCAAAATAAAAATGTAAATCAATTTTCGTCCTTCAATTTGACAAAGGGGGAGAAATTTGAATAAAGCAAAAATAATAATAATAAGCATTTTGTGTGCAGATGTAGCCTACTTTGTGTACACTGTAACATATATTACATGACCGATTGCAATCCAAATTGCCTGGAGCCGCCACTGGTGCACCTTGCGGCTGCTCACAAAAACAAATCAAGCGACATTTTCTTGCCTTCTGCCAATACTTAATGAAGAAAACACAGAAAACACATGAAGAATTACACAGGTATCCAATTAGGACTTTAAGACTTCTGCATTGTTCAATCACAATAGTTTGTCATCTGTTAGCAAAAAAAAGTACACCCAGCGCCCCACAAACACCCCATACATCTAAATCCAGATGTTGAGCTATTATATTGTAGCCTACTTTCAAATATATGAACAGGTGAACCATAGACTGGACAACGTTTATTATTCATAAACTTTCAAATTGTAACGTTACACAGCAGAACTAGAACTGTGTAGTACGCAGTACTCAGTATCTAATCAGTTTCAAATTGTGTATCTGTTTAAAGTATTACTTTGAGTAAACATCAACATTGTAATCTGTGTTCTCTTTGCAATACTAAATCATTTACAATAATAGTAATAATGTATCCTTAATACGAAAAGACTCGAGGGATGGATCTTTTATTGCATCTGACGATTACAGAAATGGAGAACACCATTGGTCGGAAAACCGCGGAAGCGTGGGAGGTTCCCGGAAAAGTCCCTCACCGGAAAGGAAGGCCAGGGTCCAAGAACGGAAAGATAGGAGCTGCCGATGTCATCTCCGAAAGACGCCAAAGTATCGTAAGTTAAACTTGTCACAAGTGTGTAATTATATTAACACTCAACAAATATCGCCACGGTACTGACGACTCCTTTTCATCGTCTGAGTCAGCGTGTCTGTATCTATATTATTGTGCTCAACCCAACAGACAAGTCCATACTCAGGCGATCTTTTTTTTTTAACCAAAACTGCATCGAGATGCTAGCTTTAGAATGGCTAGGCTTAGCCATCTAACGTAAGAGGGAAATAGCAACGGGTTGGCATTCGTGTTGTTTGTAACTGGGGAAACGGTAGTACCTTTATAAATTATAGACAGACTGATAGATCAACGTTATGTTGCATCTGCCAAGTGTTAAAAACAGCTGACGACGTGTGGCAGTGACGTTATTGAGTGCGCTAACCCTGCTGCTACATCAGCTCACTGTTTAATGTTACTAGTTGAATAACTATAGTAAAGCAACATGTAATGTACACCATGGACAAGATTACACCTATTGTTGGCTCGTCTTATGTACACTAGGGCTCGGTTAACTGACATTACGGCATTTGTTATTTACATAACATTGGACGTTGGTAGCTACAAAATATCCCCTTTCAACTAGTTAACCAGCTAGCTTACGCTACATTCACATACAGGACCATTTGTATTGGACTATGACGTCATGTACGGTGGCCAAGGCGTTGAGGCTTCAGGTCAAAATTAGTTATCTGTCTGTTTCAAAGTGGAAACTTTCTTGACTGGTGAAGAAAAGGTGTGAAAAGGCAACAGTCTGTCGATGAGTGTTTGTTCCAACCATAGGCGTATACCGCTTGGCCAACAGCGGTTTATATTGGTTTAAAATATTGACGTTGTTGACTTTCTGTTTGTTCTCTTTGACAACTAGACATAGATCTTGACAACCTTTATGCACTACAACAGAACGTGTGAGATTTATATAAAGTTGATTGCCCACTGTAATGTGTTTATGACTCTTGAGTTGCTAGACCTTTGAGACAGAAGATCCAAGCTTATTTGTATAGTCTGTGGACCTTGTTCACCACAAGCTTGACCTATCATGTCAAAACTAGGCACGAGAAACAACGTTGGCTTGGAACAGTCATTAAGAACAATACTTATTATTCTACTCACTAGACAGTTGTCTAGTCGATGCACTGATGCAATGTAGTTATGAATATGTCTGGCTGCCCACAAGCACACGTTTGACCTGGGTTATCCCTTGATCTTTAAACAGAATATGAATTGCTAATGTTTCACTTTCTATCACTTAATAGAAAGGTGAGCCTAGCTCAAGGTCAATAGACCAAAGGGTAGTTCAGGTTAGTCTAATCATACACATGAGTCCCAAGCTTAAATGTTCCCGTTTTAACATAAATATATGTATGATTGTTAAGAACAAGTTAAAAGTTAAATGGACTAGGCATGTCCTATTTTCACTAATGCTGTGTGAGCTTAACCATGGTAATCATCAATCAATATTCACTGTATCCCAGCATCTAGCCATGAATACACAAATCAAAATTAACTTGTGGGAATATGTATCTATATAGATAGATAGATATTGTGTTATTCAAACAACAATGACACTAATCTAATACCTTTTTTGTTTATACATTTTAAATATTAGAATTATATTCTATAAGCAACTCTGCTTTGCAACTACTATATGCAAAATTATTCTTTGCATGAACAAAATTTATAATTTCAAATGGAATCAAGTAGCAAACTGCTGTCAGTTCGTAATGCAAATAGCAGAGGCTTGCAATCGTTTTTATTCCTGAACCAAAAATGAGGAAATGGTTGCCCTGGTTTGGCAACGTGAAGTTACAAAGCATAATATTGTCTCGTGCAGACAGAAGGGTTGGAATAGTCTGACTAACTTTTAGAGGACTTTCTTTGTCTGGCTTTTATACAGAACTATAGTAAGAGAAGGAAGTGCCTGTGATTTCCTATGGGCCAATCGTCTGTTGCTGATAAGTATCCTGTGGCTTTTCCTGATGGAATTACCACCGTTTTCCTTGTCACCATTTCTACAAACTTGCTGGATGAAATGACAATGGAGGCAATCAACAGTTCTAGTTCTAATTTACACGATAACCAACTGATTCACTGGCTAGACCACTTGAGGCCCCACGTGATAGGGCCTGAGGGGGTAGGAGTTTCAGCTTAGCAGCCTAGCTTTAAGTCCTCCGAAGTATCATTCTCTGGCACTCTAGCACTCCACTAACTTAAACTCAATCCCACATGTCAATGTTCCTGCCAAACAAACAAAAAATTACCCCACCCTTGCACTGAAGACAACCTCTGTCATGTCCCTGCTCGCTTCCTGATAACTGGTAAAGTGAGATCTGTGTCGAAGGTGATTGTTGCACCACCACCACCACCGCTGTGGCTTTACTGACTAATGCAAACTGTCACCCGCTACTTACATGCTGATGTGCTGTTTACTTCCCTGAATTCTGAGAGCCTTTGAAGCATGATTCTGGACTGGTACAACCTGGAATTTGACTAATATTTTAATAAAAGGCATTGTCAACTAGTTGCTTGTTGCTAGTCTGCGGCAGTCTGTAGCCCCTTTAAAATTGCCAGATTAAGTTTTCTAGTAAAAGTAGAAGTTTCTGCATTCACACAAGACCTGCATTTCCGACCATTGTAGCGGAATGCAACCATTCACACAGCACTGGCAATGCTGTTAGAGTCCTCTTCTGTCATTTCATGGAATTATTGCGGCGGAATCACTGCAGTGTGAATACAACTGTTCTGATGTGGGGGCCATGAGTGGGAGGGGTTTAGGGAATGATGCTAGTAAGATTCTTGTAAGCAAAGAGAGAGGTAGGTTTTATTCTTAGAATATATCGGTTAAATTATGTGATTTTATTGCTAACGTTATTGAAATCACTATCGTCAGCATTGATTACAGATATGTTCAGGTAAAATAAAGCTTTAAGCTAGGCGAAAGGTTACACATTGCGACTTTAAACCTGTGTCACTACCTGATCCGCTGAGCGGCTAACATCGTTCAGCGGTTTTATATTTTGCCTCTTCATGTGTTCACCATTGATAACAAAACAGAGTTATATTGCACAGCCAGTTCAACAACAGAGCATCATACGTCAGCACGTCCTACGTTGTGCGTGTGTGTGCCTATAATGTTTAGATATTGTGACTTTACCGGTAATATTTCATCTTATGCAGGGATTGACGGAACGTATTTGCCGGCATTACAATATCGGCTCCTGTTCACATATCACCCCTATTCCATTGAGTTACCGGAACAGGCTGCATGTTTGAAAGGGGCTTATACCTCCCTACCTCATTTCTAATAACATTGGGTATATCGATACTTGCCAGAAAGTCATTATCAAAAGTGTTTTTCTTTTGATCTGTAATGGCTATGGCCCTTATAATTTTTATTTCAAAAAGTAACATACTTTTGTATATACCACTCCACAAGGTCAGTCCTTTCGGAGAATTTATGTCCAACTATACTGTTTCAGTCATGAGATCAAGGCTCACTTTAAATGGTCATAAGACAGGCATTAAGGGTTACTGCCTGGCTTTTACCAAGTGATGTATTGCCTAATTAGAACGTGCAAAGTCATTCATTTTGGGTTCAATGTCAATAATGCTGCTCACTCCCTCCTGTCACCTTCTGCTTTCAACTGCTCTATTCCACAGTGAAGTGTGTGTGAGGTTCATGAAGGTCTTTGTTGTGGCCCGGGTGTATTGGTTTAGCATGTTGTAACCTAACTAAGTGACTAAACTGACCTTCTCTGACATTGTCCTTTTTTTCCTCTTAAATGCTCCTTCCAGTGCATTTGGCGGTGATGTGAATGCATTTATTGTCAAATGCATTGGGAATTGGTATTGGTTTGACTTGGTTTATCTTGGTTTATATCTATTGGTTTATCTTCTAAAAAATATTTTTCTTTGGTGTTATTAGGATTAATGGAAAAAAACGACTTTATATACATATCGCCCAGACCTTTTTAATGTTTATACATTTATTCTTGGTCTTAAAGGGGTAGTGAGCCCAAATTCAAGTCTTTAATTTGGTAATATGTCTTTTATAATCTTCAACATAGTAATCTATGCCATTTTATGTTACTGAAATAAGACCATCATTTAGAGAAAAAGGGAGTAAACTCCTATGTTTTTGCCAGTCTCCGCCAACCGGTTTGTGAATTTTCCACTCTGCTCCGAAAGCAGGGAACAGTTCTTTCCTGGCGTCAAAGTGCCTTTTTAGTATACCCTTGGACATCACGACAAAGGGACAACGGCAGCGAGGTGTTTGTGGATGCGTGGAGCTCTGTCTGGGGAGCACTTGATGTTGACTGCGGCGACAAAGAGAGGGTTATGCTTCTCGGACACTTATAGAATAACGCCACGGTGTGTGGATGTGTGAAGCTTCTTCTGAGCAGCGGTCGATTTTGATGTTTGCGTCCCAGAGAGGGATATGCTTCCTGGACAGTTATAACGCCGAGGTGTGAATGATTTCATACACAACATCACTCAATAATAACGGTCCTCCACAACGACGGTACTAAAAAAGTATCAGTTTTTTCTTTTTAAATCTCAGTGTTCGAAATTCGAGCTGAAACAGGGGGTTCACTTACACTTTAACAACACTCTTTTTGCCAAGTGCTTGAATATTACATTGGCAGTATACAGGAGGCCAGTATAAATATTTCATAGCATTTCCTTCCATACACCCAGTTTTCACCCTTTCCCTGACCCATATCCTCTGTGTGTCTTTCCAACCCCCTTCCCGTGGAGCTCTCCAGAGCCCATTAAGGATGCCATTAGACAATCTGTTGCAGGCTGCTTCAGAAGCGTCTACTGTATTTGCATGAGTCCAGGGGCTTGGTACTTTTGCTGGGGGTTTTAACGCCACCTGTGCAGCAAACGCTAATGATGTGGAGGTCAGGGGAAAGATGTTCTCCCAAGGTAACCTTGATGAGGTTACTACAGATCAGGAAATTATATAGAAGGCAATGATCCTAGTAAATGGTGCTGAACATTGAATAATGCCTGTTGGCCCTTTCCACTGAAATGCTTTTTTGGTTTTGAAATAATGATGCATCATATCTGAGGTCTTAATGACACAATGTAAGGCCTTGCCTTCTTGGTAGTTATATTTTATGACCTTGGATAAAGATGGCAAATAAGATATTAGCATCAAGACAGAGAAACTTGCTATGAACATATTTAAAAATGCATACATTAACATTTACTCTGCCTCAACTGTGCTGTTTTTAATATATCCTTTGCTGTTGAGTTCTTTGATGAGGTTTGTTTAACGAGGTACATGAACAGGTGAACCCTGGGCTCTTTGGTGGGATTCAGATGCACCATCCATTGACGCAGTGAACAGTGTAGCCTTATTCTCCAGCCACCTCTGCTGCTTTGGTCTCTTAACGGCCTCCCTCAGCTCTGCTGGATGTGGGAGTGTGGGAAAGGCGTATTGGGCTCTGGTCCAACCCTCCAGGCTTATTGTGGATTACTGATGTCTGTGTAGTGTGGAAAGGACCACAGTTCTTCCAGCCACACACTTGCTAACCCAGGGACTTGGAACAAAAACCAAGTCAATCAAGAACGCATTTCAATTTCAAGTATTGTATTCCCTTTGTTCGCTTATGTGGTTATGGAGTACTAGATGATTTTAATGTAGAGCAATTCCATCATTTAAAATACTTATTTTAACATCCCCAGTCAGCAGTGAGCATGCATGTGAGAGTAGTATATAGAATTGATGTAGCATGGTAATATTTCATACTGAATGTGGTCTGTCCCTGGCCTCTTCATGCATTGGAGATTAGCCCAAGACGGTGCTTGTGAGGGATAAACTAACCGCCTTACCTCCACTAACTGGAGAATCCTTTTTTTCACATGTTTGAAAACTCACAAACCCATTATTAGACATTTCTTGAGTACCATTGGCCTCAAGTGAGGTAGTACTGAAAGTGGTGTCCAGTGTCCTCTGCCGTCTTCACTTCCTGTTTTGACTTAATTACAGTTTCCTGTCCCTCTGACCAAGCAGAAGCTGATATATGCATCATTTACCAGATAGTACACTGGAGGGAAAACACAGTACTCTTTTTTTTTTTTTTTTTTTTAAGATGACTTAATGACTTAATATGATGACTTAATATGACTTAATAAAGAAGAACATATCCGATACTATGGATACATTTTCTAAGTGACGTGCCAGGTTCTCACAATGGATAGGATTTGGGTGCATTTGTAATAAGTCAGTTTTCAGTGTTCAGTTAAGAATCACAAAGTTGGCCTTGGTTATTTTCGGCCAAAAGGAAGTCTGCTAAAGTGTTGGCGAGATAATAAAAGATACAAACATTTATTTCTTCCACAAAATTGTTTTTTAAAACTGATTACATTGAACACTGGATAGTGTCATCTTGTGTCTGTATTGGTAAGTGTTTCTAACTTCAGTGGCCATTTAATATGCATCCCTCTCTTTTCCAGCTCTTGCTACTGAGGTGTCCTCTTCCCGCGGCTCATTCCTCACCTGGACGCTGTTTGGCCCTGCCTTACGAAACCGCCACCTGCCTTGCGTGAGCCTACCCTTATACACCTTTGCCTAAAGTTGCCTGGACATCCCCCCCCCTGTTCCACTAGAGAAACTTTCAACACAGCCCAATGGCAGGGAGAGGAGGACCGGCACGGACCAATGGCACGGCAGCCAGCAACAAGATCTGCCAGTTCAAGCTAGTGCTGTTGGGGGAATCAGCAGTTGGAAAATCCAGCTTGGTTCTGCGCTTTGTCAAAGGCCAGTTTCATGAATACCAGGAGAGCACAATTGGAGGTGAGGGTCTCATTCCTCTTTCTCACGTTTGTCTTTTCCAGTATGGTACGGCTCTTTGGTTGTCCGGTGTTTGTTGGCGTCTCTCGGTAGATTTAAGAGCTTGTATGTATGCAAGACTGCTTAATGTACGATTACAGTAGACCAACCGCCTTGCTCACAAATCCTCTGTTGTCATAACGTGAAGCTGAAGCTGCAGAACGAGTTCTCTGTTTTTGGCTCACCTGGTGCCCCCAACGAGCGGCTTAATGGATGCTAAAACATGTGAAGAAGAATTGTTTTGGTTTGGTCAAAACAAGTTAAAAGAAGCTATAAATTACTCCAGCCCAAGAGAGAATTATGACTTACAGATACGGTTTTCAGCTGTACAGTATGCTTAGTACCCAGACCGTTGTGTTGTGTTTGCTCTTGAAAACAGAGCTGTTCAATTAAGAATGGGCTGTTTTTCTAAGTTACCTGTGCGATTGTTGGTATTGTTTTCATTGATGCTAACTTTTATGATATTCAACTTATTAACAATCATTTGTGTATTTTTCTTGCCGACCTTCGTGGTGGACCTGAAAAAATGATTGAGAAGTTGCTAATAATTATTTTTCACTCTGTGAACATCTCATTATGTTTGAAAGGCACGTTTTATTTGCCAAAAACAAAACATCGTTCCCATGTCCACATTTAAAAAAATATTTTGACCCTTCAGAAACTGGTTATGTTTGTTCTGCTTTTACCATTCTAACCCTCGGTAGTTTTATCGAGGTCCAAAAATATTTAGTTACAAGCTATCCTGTGAGCAGATCCCGGGATCACTAAACACAAATGTTTTGGGAAAAGTTCCAAAGGTTTCCTTCTGCTGACCAAAGCAACCGGACGCTTTTGTGAATGTCTTTTTTGGGGGGAAAACAATGGAAGTCAACGACAACAACAATTATAAAAGCGTATTTGCCGAGTGGGGGGGAAGAGCTTTGTTGCTTTCGATGGTTTCATTTGAAATGTTGAAAAGATCAACAAATATGAGAGCTACTCCTTTTGTCGGAATGATGTTGTGTACACATGAACCACACACTAGCAACCAGCAACAATGTTGCCGTAGTTCTTCAATGTAAGCTGAGAAAATCAGCAGGAAAGAACGAGAATCCTTGTATGCCAACTTTGCTGTTACTGCTGTGTTTTCTTTGTAATCTGTATTGTTTAGTTTGTTGGTCTTTCTCTTGTGAGCTGATTGTTGAGCTTCCTCAAAACTTGAGTCATCCAATCAGTGGGTCTGCACTGCAGTGTCGCTCCACCCACACAGCACATTTGGTACCCCTGGTACCTGGTCAAAACCAGTACTACTTCAGCACCGTGTCCTTTAGTTGAAGGTGCAAAAGCACCAAAACTGGTGTTGGGGTACGAATTTGAGTACTGCTATGAAAAAAACACATTTGACTATATTGCCTCAAAGGCAGCCGATGCGATGCATGTGGTGACTTAAAATGAGAAGGAAGTGAGACAACAATGGGGCTTGGCCTGCTCAAAAAACCAATGAGGCTGGCTAGCCAGAGATGGAAGAATTGCCACAGTATTGACTAGATACTGCTTCTTTCATTAAATTCTACATGTGGATTGGTATGTTTTACACCACGGTGATAGCTGGCCAAACGTTAGTGGGGTATATGTGGTTAATGACTGCACGAGTGTGGGTTAGCCATAGACGTTGAATATCCTGCCCCCAGATTCCCTGGCAGAACCGCACTGCAGGACAGGAAATTGATTGTGTGCTGTTTGAGAACAGTGTTCAGACCTTCTATTCTTCTGCTTCCACCGCATGCCACCCATAGGTCTTTTGCTTGGCATTTGCTTGGTTTAGGGTCAGCTGCTTTTTGCTATAAAATCGACTAGTTAGCATTGTAAATGCATCCTGCGTGGGAGAGGAGGCAGGTTAAGGATAATTGTAATTTTTTGCTAATGGTGTATTTATTCCTACATTTATTATTATTTTGGTCGAAAGAGAATAGTGACTCCATAGCTTCCCTCAACTGAGAGGGGCACTTCAGGATGTAAAGACAGGATGCCTGTTGCTCACACTGACCAAATACTTTAAACTACTCAGCATTTTTTTCTGCCTTACTTGTAGTCAGCTGCCGTCCGCCCGCTCAAAGGTTCCAAAGCTCTAAAATATGTGTTGCTCACAGAGCATACATTTCCCCACGTCATGTGACACAAGGGGCTGAATAAGCAAGAAATATGTGCAGCGTGGGGCTCTTCTTATCACTCTTGTCGGGATAGAACTGTGGACTACATACAGTTCAGTTCAGTCACACATACATTAGGTGACCTTTCTGTATTTCTATAGAAAAATAAATAAATTACGTTTTGTCGCTCATTTTATAAAATGTAAAACAAACATGACTTTTTAACATCGCTACAATGAGTTGAGATGACATGAGAAGATTACCTTGAAATAATTTTCTCTTTCTTTTGAATCACGTCAAAATGATGGGCGGTTGACTGATTATTTGCCTGACTTTACTAGCTAGTTATCAGAATCCAAGTCCAAACAATGCATCATTGTATATGGCTCCCTCTGAGAAGGTCCTTCAATTTGTAATTGAAATGATCACGCAACACTAACACACTATGTGGCTTGTCTTTCTCCTCTCTCTAGCTGCCTTCCTCACACAGACGGTATGCCTGGACGACACAACAGTGAAGTTTGAGATCTGGGACACCGCAGGACAGGAGCGCTACCACAGCCTCGCCCCCATGTACTACAGGGGCGCCCAGGCTGCTATCGTGGTCTACGACATCACCAATACAGTGAGTGAGCTGGCCTGCTTCACATTCCAATGTGTCCATAGCCGTATGACGGCTGATCATTCCAATGCAATACGAATGCCGTGCGATGATTCTGAGATTGGTTACTGTCCTGTTAAAGCTTAGCAGTATTGATTAGGTATAGGTTTATATTGGATCTCAGATTTTGCCTTGTGGGATTCACTTTTCAGTATACAACGCATCTGTTTTAAGACGTGCACGGGAGTGGTTACAATATTTGATGCTGGAATAGTAAGAATGTATTCTGCTGAAGCATAGCAACATGGTGATTCTGGGACAACAAAGTTTATTTGTATAGTCTTTCTTCAACTAACGCAAGACTAAGTGTGTGTGTGTGCTTGATAAAAGCTGTCTATGTTGTGTGAATTGTCTAATTATCTTACCCGTGTCCAAAAATCCTGTCAAAGGCATGTTAACTTAATAATAATAATAATAATGATGATAATAATAATGAAATGTTGCTTATGAGTGTTTTTGTGTCGTGCTTCTGCCACCAGGATACGTTCACGCGTGCAAAGAACTGGGTAAAGGAGCTCCAGAGACAAGCCAGCCCTAATATTGTTATTGCACTGTCAGGAAACAAGGCAGACCTCTCCAACAAAAGAGCAGTTGATTTTCAGGTATAGTCACCGATTGCAAATGGTAAACTGCATTTGCGTCAATTCATTTGCAACTGACAATGTTCGTTGCCATTTTTCTGTAAAAAAATAGGCCAGAAAATATCTGCCTTAATAAATGAACAACATGAAACCACTCTCCACCTGTTGTTTTCCAGGAAGCACAATCATATGCAGACGACAATAGTTTGCTCTTCATGGAGACGTCGGCCAAGACCGCAATGAATGTCAATGAGATTTTTATGGCGATCGGTACGTACCGAGCAATGCCACCAACTAAGGTGCGCTATCATTCCATGATATTTGCGAGGCGACTCATGAATTAACGGCCCATCCTTTCCTGCGTCCCCAGCCAAGAAGCTCCCCAAGAGCGAGCCCCAGGGGGCCGCCGGCGCGGGCGGACGGGCCAGAGGCGGCGTGGACCTGCAGGAAGCGGCACCACAGGGCCGCACCAGCCAGTGCTGCGGGGGCGGGAACTAACTGACGTACTGGAATCCAAATCAAAGCAGATCGATGGCTACGAACCCACCAACAGTATCAAGCAACCGGTCTTTGATATCAACTGAAGAAAAAAAAAAGCGCATCCCATCGGTCCAATCAAAAACCCATGGTCAGACCCTTAAGCAACACAGACACTCATCGTTTGGCCCGAGCCCCCACCCCCCCTCCCCCCGCTGGCACGTACGAATTGCCAGGCGCCAGTGACCGTTTTCACCAATGAATCGACCAACAAACAAAACAGAACAATGCGCTTATAGACATCTATATATCTATAGATGTATACATACTGAAAATTCTAGCCCAACAAGAGTGCCACAATGATGGATACCTCAAAATAACCAAGAGGAAAACTTAAAAAAAAAAAAAAAAAAAGGTCCCCAAGACGGAAGCGGGATATGATCCGTTTCTCATCGCTCTTCGTCCAGCCCTCTGCTGCTCCCCTTTCTCTTCATCAGTGGTTAGGTGAGATTCGGCGCTAACATTGCGTTTTTAAAAACAGAGCGCCAAGAGGCTTATCAGCTCTCTCTCTCTCTCCCTGTCTCCTGTTCCCCCTCGACCATGCACCAGTAATCACTGCAGTATTTTTAATCATGGTCCTGTGCCACTGTTAGAACTCGAACCCTCTTCTTTGTTTGGTCTGCAAATGTGTCAACCGTCACTTTATTTTTTTCCTACATGGATGCTAGTAGGCTTCTTGGATGTGATGGAGTCCGGGTTAAAAAAAACAAAAACAAAAAAAAGATGGCTAGGGGAAAGATGAACTAGATAGTTGCGTTGTAAATTCACGCTTTCATTGTCACTGTTTATTACTTGACAGATTATCCGGTCTGATTTGTGTTTTTGTTTTGTTTTATTAAAAGGCCTAGACCAACCAAGGATTGATTATCATTTCTTGATATCCGACCATAAACATTCAATATACCATTATTAACCATATCATGGGCAAGTCATTTTTAGCATTGTTGTACTGTGTTTGAATCATGAGTGTACAATGGCAAATGCATAAAGCAAGACACGTTTCTTGACCAAAATTGAATTGTGTATCGGAAACATGTTGCTGTATTTGTATCTTTTGTCAAGTATATTACCAATCAGTAGTTATTGTCAATACAATATCTTCCCACTATGATATATTGTCATCAATTATTTTTGTGATTGAAGATGTTCTTTTTTTTATTCAATGGTATAAAATGCACTGGTTCTATCATCTCCATCAAATCAGATGTCATCCGTAGCTTAATTTTCTATTCCTTACCACTTTTATTTTTGTAATATCGGGGAGGGCTTACTTTTGACCAGTGTTGTCACACTCTGTAATTACGTCAACAACTAGCACAACAGTATCTCTACAGCGTCCTCTGCTGTCGTGTGTGTGTGTGTGTGTGTATGTATGAGACCAGGAGTCGTCGTGAAGATGAGGCAAAGGACATTTTAATTTTATCAATAAACAAAGGGGAGGTATATTATGTCCGTCTGTAATTATTTCAACCACAGCACCTCACAATATTCATTACCGTTGTCAATTAATATCTCAGGCATTTCGTGGTGGTTTGATAATGTTAATTCCCCAACAAAAGGACATTCTCTGTATGACGAAATGAACAAATTACACCAAATCTGGAATAGGCTCTCGTAGTTGGTTCTTACTTTAGTTTTTGTATAGATTTTGGGCACTTTTATAATGCAAAAATTAGCACTTTGAATAGGCAAAATAAGTGCTTAGGGATATGCTGGTTTACAATTCGAAAACTGACCCTCACGTTATTTAATCAACAACAAAACACGATTATCCTTGTTTAACCACCGTGGTTGTTTTGTCACTGTTCTATTCCAGGCTATTTTCATGTAACTTCTAAAACGTTGCAATGGCATTGCTTTAAAAAAAAATAAAGTGAAGACAAAAATGGAGTGAGCGTTGTTTTCCTCACATACATACTACATCGCCCAGAATGCATCACACCACTGAGGGTGAGGTACCCGCAAAAGCGAAGAGAAGAAGAGTCTACTGGGTCGCAAAGAAGCGTGGATATGTCGGACCCGGCGGCACAGGCCTTGCAACCGCGGCTTCTCCAAGCCCAGTCCAGTGGGTCTGCTGGGTCGAATACTGCTTCTACCGGTTCTGGGTCAGGGAATAGCGACCCGGCCAGGCCGGGCTTAAGCCAACAGCAGCGTGCAAGCCAGAAGAAAGCCCAAGTCCGAGCTTTCCCACGGGCAAAAAAGCTAGAGAAACTTGGCGTATTCTCCGCATGCAAGGTAGCTAGCCTAGCTAGCTAAAGTTATCCACAACAAAGCACTGATAAGAGTTTCGTTTATATGTGTCATGTCTGTTTAACATTAGATTCTGACACTTGCATACCATTACGAAAAAATAACAGTTTGCAAAGCTACGGTTAATGTCTGTGCATAGCGAACCGTCAGTAGGATGCTATACCTCATCAGTTGTTTGAACGGGTTGCTAGCTAGTAATTCATGGTTCGCATATTATGGCAATGAAACTATTGGGGTGTATTAAATGTTATTCTTACGTTGCTGTTCTCAGGCCAGCGATACATGCAAGTGCAATGGCTGGAAAAACCCAAACCCACCTACAGCCACCCGTATGGACCTTCAACAACAAGCGGCCAGCCTAAGCGAACCCTGTCGCAGCTGTGGACATGCTCTGGGTACAAAATATCAACCCTTTTCTTTATACAATGTAAAAATGCTCTTGTTGTTAGCCGCTGATCGAAGCCTATATAATATGACTCACGTTAAGGACGCTGACACATAACTTGAGGATGTAAGAGTTCTTATTTGACTAAGTATGTCCTTTCATCGATACTGCCTGTGTAGCTGACCACGTATCCCACCTGGAGAATGTGTCGGAGGAAGAGATAAACAGGCTGTTGGGGATGGTCGTGGACGTGGAGAATCTCTTCATGTCCGTACACAAAGAGGAGGACACGGACACCAAGCAAGTCTACTTCTACCTCTTCAAGGTAACTGAAAACTGTTACCATACTCAACCACTAATGTGACCTCTAACACTCTGTTGTCCTTTTTGAAAATGCTTTCAGTGATAACATAGATGTATATTAACATTATAATACAATGTGGGACTAGGCAAACACGTATCAATGTTCATAAACAATGTACAAATCAACCTGCTATCTTCAATTCTCAATTCTCTTTGATAGCTGCTGAGGAAATGCATACTGCAGATGAGCCAGCCAATCGTGGAGGGGTCTCTTGGAAGTCCTCCCTTTGAGAAACCAAACATAGAGCAGGTAAACATGTGTTGATGGAACACTGACCTCAGAAACTCAACCATGAGTGTACATTGTAATGTTACTAGTTTTACAGTAGTATAATGGTGAGGGGGTTCTGGGTTCAAACCCTGAGGCATCCTTAGGCAAGTTGATTAACCTGACCGATACCTAACATGCAGCAAAAACATTTATGTCCAAATATATGGTTATCGTTTATTTGTTTATTTAACTTTCCACAAAGGGGGTGCTGAACTTTGTCCAGTACAAGTTCAGTCACCTGGCACCAAAGGAGCGCCAGACCATGTTTGAACTCTCCAAGATGTTCCTCTTGTGCCTCAACTACTGGAAGCTGGAGACCCCCACGCAATACCGCCAGCGCTCGCAGAAAGACGACGGCACGGCTTACAAAGTTGACTACACAAGGTTTGTACACACACACACACACACACTAGGGTGGCACTATTAATTGCTTTCCTTGTTATTGGGTGGCACTAATAATAATTAAAATTGCCATTTTGGCCTTTTCAATTAGCTAATCAAGAAAGGTTGCAATTCATTCATACAAAATTGAACAAATCAGATTTTTCCAACCTGTTACATTAAAATCATCATATTTTAATCTCAATGAATAATCACAGTCACAATATCGGGCAAAATAATCGCAATTATAATTTTTCTCATAGTCGTGCACCCACACACACATCCCTAGCAAAAATTGGACACAACCACCGCACCCACTGTATTTCTTATTGTCCATTGCCGTTCAGCATTGTCTTTCCCCGCCCAATTGGTTTCACAGCAGTCATTTGGGACACCGGCCACGTTCCTAAAACTGATCTTGTGTATCCTGGTCTCTCTCTCGGTGGTGGCTAGGTGGCTATGCTACTGCCACGTCCCCCAGAGCAACGATAGCCTGCCTCGCTACGAGACCACTCAGGTGTTTGGCCGCAGCCTGCTCAAGTCCATATTCACGGTGACGCGGAGGCAGTTGCTGGAGAAGTTCCGCGTGGAGAAGGACAAGCTGCTGCCCGAGAAACGCACTCTCATACTCACGCACTTTCCTAAGTGAGTGCCACCAACGTGTGTGTGTGTGTGTCAAACAAGCCATGACATAACTAAGTTTCAAGTTTATTTGTGTCACATGCACATTAACAGAACAATGATCATCAAACTGCATTAAAGGCAATGCAATTGTATTTGATTTCTTGCAACAAAAAAAAATATTTACCAACCAAAGTAAGAATAGAATGCATTTTTTTTTGTGTTAGATTTCTTGCTCAAATAGTAAAGAAAAAGAAAATGTACAGGGTAAATTACTTTAATTTACCAGGGTTTAAATATGTATGAACATTAACACGTGAAGGGAAATTTGTAAACGAATGAAGGGGAACTGTTAAGCTAGACTAATAAAAGAGTACAGTTTCAACCCTTGTAGGTTTTGTTCTGGGTCCTAAATCTGTTTGTGTTCTTCAGGTTCTTGTCTATGCTTGAGGAGGAGATCTATGGGGAGAACTCTCCGATCTGGGAGGCTGACTTCACCATCCCCGCCTCAGAAGGAACACCCCTCGGAAACCAGACAGGTGAGGGACTCATAATCACCCTCCCTCCCTCCCTCTAGACAGGGCCCAAAATGCGACTTAGTATTTTGTCTTTTTTACGAATGGAAGAATCTACTTGCCAAGCAATTGTTTTAATATACAACAATTTGTACCTGCCAAATGGTCATATATTCATCCGCCATAAGAGTCATGCTTTGATTGGCATGTTTAACTTGCTTCACAAAATGATATTCTTCACAAAATGATAAGCCTATACTACATATACTTGAATTGTAAATTATCCAGAGTTTCACAGTAAAATGCTAAATGTTGAACCTGAATAATTTAGTAAAATAATTGATGTGGAAATAGAATAATAACAGTCTTTGTAATTGGATGATGTTCCATGTGTGTATTTTGTACCCTCTCAATTTATCCCTGTGACCCGTAATGGTTTAGCTGGATAAACAAATGTGATTTGTCATCATTGATCTGTCCGATGTCCGTTTCCTGTGTGTCGTAGGGATCAGCGCTACCTCGGTGTCCCTCACCCCCTCCCTGTCCAAGGGCATGAGCGGGGTCTCGTCCCTGGGCAGCACGGACAAACCGGGGGCAGAGCCCACCACAGGTCTGTGGTCCTGCTGGAAATATCCCACTGCGGTGTCCCATGACACCCCCTCACCCCTCTAGCCCCAGTCTGTCCCTCTGCCCTTCAGCCTTCACGATGCCGCAATGTATATAGTGTGTTACATCTCCCTAGCATACACATACTTTTATTGCATGATTTATTTTGTCTTCTACTGATTATTTGAATGAGGCGTTCCATTTCCTAATTGTAAGCTGCAGAATAATTTTTCCTAGGATAAGGTGCAAACTAATGATGCAACGCCCTAGTGCAACAACCCTAGACAGCAACCACCCTAGACGGCAACAAAAACTAGGGCAACAACAACAATAACTGTTCCATTCAGAGCTTAATCGTATAATTCTCCTTGCTTTGCCGCTCAGGAGAGAAGCGCAAGCTTCCAGAGGCGATGACCTTGGAAGACGCCAAGCGGATCCGCGTGATGGGCGACATTCCCATGGAGCTGGTCAACGAGGTCATGATGACCATCACCGACCCCGCCGCCATGCTGGGGCCCGAGGTGAGCACGCCCACCCTCTGCAGAACCCCTCAACTGTTTGTTAAGAAACATTGGACCATCTGACTTGTGCACACTGTTGTGTTTAGAACTTTCTTTGTCGTGATGCATTTCCTATAATGTTGTCGAGCACCTCCGATTTAGAAAAATGAAGTATTTCGGATTCCTTTAGCTACTTTTCACTCTGCCCAGTAGTTTTTTTGAGAAACTTGATTGATTTGTATGCTTCACTTGTTCGACTGACAATGCGATAGTTGAATCTCATTTCTTTCCGTTTACACGGCTATCATCCACATTTGAACACCGTTGACCGGTCAATTGGTTAGCAACGCCGCGTACCTGATACCTTATTGCACCCCTGCGCCCAGACTAACTTGCTGACGCCAAACGCCGCCCGCGACGAGACGGCGCGGCTGGAGGAGAGGCGCGGCATCATAGAGTTCCACGTGATCGGGAACTCCCTCTCGCAGAAGTCCAACAAGAAGATCCTGATGTGGCTGGTGGGCCTGCAGAACGTCTTCTCTCACCAGTTGCCCCGCATGCCCAAAGAGTACATCACCCGGTTGGTGTTCGACCCGTAAGTACTAAGTACATTATTAGGTTCATTCGTATACGGAGACAAGAAGACCATTAGCACTCTGTTGTTCTCTTAAGGAGCTCGGAGGGGAGGAGGAGAAGTATGTATGAAAGACATCAGGTGCTGTAGTCGACAAAAGAAAATCTTAGTCGACTGCAATTTGACCAACTCTACCACCGATCGATTGGTCAAAAGCATCTGCACATTATCTCTAGATTAACTTAATGGGCCACAGTGCACTCCACTCTGCCCGGTAGCCTAAATATAACGCAAGTGCTGGTTGGAGGTCAGCGGGTTTGTGATCCACACACGGTCCGAGTCCGACCCGCTTACGGCAGAGCTTCACAGTGGGTCAGACGGGCCACGGAGCGCCGCACCAGGTAGCGCTGCATAGCAGAAGGACAACGCGTCTTTTTCCATTACGAAGAACTTCTGCCTACCGTTTTCAGAATGCCAACACACCTTCGGTCGTCCTGTTTAATTAGTTTGTAGCCGAGGAAATGTTCACTAAGTAGACTAGCAGTGTTTTGACCGCCTGTGTTTTGACCGCCTGTCTTATAGTCTATTAAACCATACTATTATTATAACAGAAACTACGGCGCCTTGAATACTTTTTTTTTTTTTCCCATTATTAATGTTATTCCTAACATAATAATAATAATCACTCAAAAATACATCGGTCTGCATATGTCCCTCCCGCCCCCGAAAATAATGGTTAAAGAAGAGATTCTTCCTTATGAAAGTAACACCAGCAATTGTCCGACCAATTAGAATTTGGTCGAACAAGTGCATATCGACCAACTGACCAGAACTTGACAGCCCTAAAAAACAATGCACAGGGAGGTCATGGGATGATACTGTGTGAGGATAATAATAATAATGGCATTGTTTATGTAAACTGTCAATGAGACCTATCTGTGGGAGTGAGGGTTATTTGCTAGCCGGAGGCCTTTTAGCCCAGGTGTCCAAGTCTTGTTCAGTGTTCCTAGTTGAATAGTAATACACTGTGTATGTAGCTATCAAAAGGGAGTGGTGTAAGCAAATATAATGTAGAATATGATATGGTAATGTAAGATCTGGTTATTCCTCCACAGTACTATATACTGTCATTGTACTATGAAGCTATTTAGCATGGTGAATACTGAAACTCGTCATTAATGAGTAGGTAGGGGATGGGCGCCTGCTTACTGGTTAGGCTGCGGAGATTCGAAGCCAGTGTCTTTCAGCATGGCTCGGTTTTCATTGCACTATCACTGCTCCTGTAATTACATCCTGTGACTCAAATGGGTATTGTAATGGCATTTTTGTGGTTGTTTTTCCCACTTTGTACAGGAAGCACAAGACTCTTGCACTTATCAAAGACGGCCGCGTCATCGGAGGCATCTGTTTTAGGATGTTCCCCACTCAGGGCTTTACAGAGATTGTCTTTTGCGCAGTCACGTCCAATGAGCAAGTCAAGGTGCGTTTCTGCTATTCAAAACACGGCTACTGGTCCACTCCAATGGAAAAAAAAAAAAAAGAAAAGCCGCTAACCGCGTTTGTGTTTAACTACTGAAGGGCTACGGAACGCACCTGATGAACCACCTGAAGGAGTACCACATCAAACACAGCATCCTCTTTTTCCTCACCTACGCCGACGAGTACGCCATCGGCTACTTCAAGAAGCAGGTACAGGGCCCATGGCGCGCACAGCCCCAAATACACAGACACACGTGCACACCCAACGGCCTCGTCATCGTCGTCCCGCGTGCGAGGTGACACGTGTTTTCTCTGTCGACCCTCCCCAGGGCTTTTCCAAAGACATCAAGGTACCAAAAAGCCTTTACCTGGGCTACATCAAGGACTACGAGGGCGCCACACTGATGGAGTGCGAGCTGAACCCCAGGATCCCCTACACCGAGCTCTCCCACATCATCAAGAGGCAGAAAGAGGTACACGCAGCCCTTTCAGGGCGTCGCCCTTGTTACGGCGGGGGGGCCCGGCGTGGTGCTAAACGTATCTTATGTGTGATCAGATCATTAAGAAGCTCATCGAGCGGAAACAGAGCCAGATCAGGAAGGTGTACCCAGGCCTCACCTGCTTCAAGGAGGGAGTCCGCCAGATCCCAGTGGAGAGCATTCCCGGCATTCGTAAGTGTATGGTGTTGATTGTGTGATTGGGTTGCGTGGAACAGCTGGAGTGTAGTCAAATCGTGGGCTAACCCTGACTTTGGATTTTTTTTTTTTTTTAATTTTTTTAGGAGAGACCGGCTGGAAACCCAGCAGCAAGGACAAAGGGTAAACATGATTATTGTACTCTACGGGTACTGATCACTGATGCGCTTCTCTTAGACTGTTGTAGGAGTAGGAGTAGTAGTAGGAGTGTATACCAGTATTACTCACTGCCAATGAGTTTCACCCTGACTTGTAACCCTTTTTTATGATTTTTCATGTGGTGTGTGCTCTGCAGTAAGGAGGTTAAGGACCCTGACCTGCTGTACAACATGCTGAAGAACCTCCTGGCCCAGATCAAGGTACCTTGATGTCTTTAAATACATTGACAATAGGCAAAGTTGTGGGAGTTATCAGCCCCTGACCAGGCCATGTGTCTCTTCCGGGCCAGACGCACCCTGATGCCTGGCCCTTCATGGAACCAGTGAAGAAATCCGAAGCACCAGATTACTATGAGATCATCCGCTTCCCCATTGGTGAGTGTAGGGTTGGGGTTTGACCGACTTAAAAGCCGCTTGGCCAATTTTTTGAATTTGCTTTCTCAGCTTTCTTGATTATTATGCTGAAGTGAACTTTCAACCATTTTAGCCAATCCGCCATGCTTTCAGTCTGGTAAATTGACTGCTGCTTGCACAACCTTTCTACAGTTAAGTTTCGATGTTTCATCCAATAACAAGGAAAGCTAAAGCAATATGTAGCAGAAGAGAAAACAAAACTCCAATCACTGACATTTAAAAGACCCGGCCGGGTCCCCTACCTATTGTTCATTTTTAGTAGTTGGACCTTTTCATACACGTTTGCACATCCCATCAAGAATCAAACTCTTGGTTTTGTTTTAGGTTATTTTGTATTATTGTGTAACAATAATCAATGGGGACCAAGCATTTTGCTCGTTGCTTTTGCATTGTTGAGGGCCTTGCTGCTCTTCTGCTGTGTTTGCCTCGGGACGTAATCACGGCCTTCCCGCACGGTCCATACTGCGATTTGTCGCCTTTAGGTCATTTTTTTAGGTTGTCGCACGGCAAATCCCTGTATGAACCTCGGGAGCTTCTCCTAACCACTCCGTCGCGTCCCCCCCCGCCCCTCCCCCCCTCCCCCCCTGCAGACCTAAAGACCATGACTGAAAGGCTGAAGAACCGCTACTACGTCACCAAGAAGCTCTTCATCGCCGACCTGCAGCGCATCATCACCAACTGCCGGGAGTACAACCCCCCCGACAGCGAGTACTGCAAGTGCGCCAACACGCTCGAGAAGTTCTTCTACTTTAAGCTGAAGGACGGTGGCCTGATCGAGAAGTGAGGCGCCGTGGCAACCGCGCCGTGGATCCGTTGTCGTCCGTTCTGCCTCTCCTCACTGACGCGGGGGCCAAGGCAGACCACAGAGAGATGAACGTAGCAGAAGAACACGATGGATGTTTTGAGACAGCGATAGGGGCCACCTGGGCATTACGTTGTCGTAAATGTTATCCCTCCTCCTCTGCCCGTCAAGTATTCCTCTGAAACCCGGTATCTCATCTGAAATGCTGTAATTGAAAATAACTGTTTTGATGCATTAAACGTACCAAAGTTATAGGTTCCAGTCCAAAAAAAAATGACAATACGTGTTATGGTTCAAGCATGGATGCAATTATGTTGTTTTTTTTTTAAGTCTAACATTGTGCCCTGATTTAAAAAGTACATACTTTTGTTTTGTACACCAGAGACTGGACCTTAGGACCTAAGCCACCGTTGCCTTCTGTTGCTAATATGACACTTGAACAGGCCAGTTTACCTGAGGGTTATATAAACATAGGTTCAATCAACAAGAGGTGCAGTCATTTTCACACGTTTCGTCAAACATGGGCAGTTGTTGCACTTGGTAACCTAGTTACCCTCTCGGTTGACCCCGTTTACCTACCAGTTAACCATTCACCATCGGTCGAAACAAGCAGTTAGGACAATACATTGCCCCCCCCCCTCCCCCTTTCAGGATTGCATCGGTTTCACCGTAATATGTTTTAGTAGAAGAGTATTTCATTTTAAAATTCCACATTTAGAAGGCCTGGTTTACCTGTTCCTTTGAGCTCCTTCTGGATATTCTTTCTTGGCATCGTTTGGTGTCTTGATGGGAAATATTGCATCTTTTATTTTAGGATTCCTCCAAAAAGACACCAGTCCTTCAAAGTGGTGCTGATGGTGCATTGTTTTGTTTAAAGGTCAAAACAAGTTCTTCTGGTTTATAACTCATTCCATACCAACAAGCTTCAGTTGTACAGCATGGAAAAAAAAACGATAACACAATTCATTCAGTATTCAATCATAGCAGTCAGTCTCGCCTTCACACGGCACACTCATGGTGCAAAATAACTAGTGTGGGTAATTTTATGATTACAATGATTTGGTTGTTGAAAACATTTTGAAGTATGCAGACCCAAGTCTTGGGTGAACCTGCTTGTTGATTGTTGCATTCACTTTGTATGTGTATGTCTGTTTCTCTCTCTATATATACGTGTGTGTGTTTATTTTGTACTTGAATCATACTTAGCTTTGAATAACTTGAGTCATGTCAGTGTTGCATTATTCAGGGTTGTCGGTTGTGTCTCTTAATGATCTACATATGCTGCATTACAGAATCTTATTAAAGAGGACAGTGAAACTTTAAACTATATAGCAACTACTACTGTCTAGTTATAGTATACATGCCAATCTACTGTAACTGTAAAACCTTAATAAAAGTTTTTTTTTCTATAGGTCTACACGTTGGTTTTGTTTCAGTGGTTTGGATTTGTTAGCTATGATGTCACACAACCAAAAAAAAGACTTGCAAAATTGTATTCCAATTATTTATCAACGGGTAAGGGAATTCCCTGAAGCAAAATGTTAAGTTTTGTTTTCCCAACCAGGGCCTTTTTAAGGGGAATCCCATTACAGAGCTTCAATGTCGTTTCACCTTTGGTTTCAAAAGTAATGTGAAAGTAATAGCCTTTTGCTGGACAGTACGGTAGTCGGTTGGTTGGTTATTTTTAAATGATTAGACATTATACGTTCAAAATAAGTGACAAAGCTGTTTTTTTCACTGTCACTGTAACTGTTGCTGCATCGGTTGTACCTCAGAAGCCTCCCTTCATGGGTCCCTGTCAGTAGACTTTCGTTTTCCTTTCCCCGTGTATGACAGCAATGTCTACAGCGGTTAAAAGCGGTGTAGTCGAGTCCTTATGCACAGAGAGGACCGCGGAGTTGCACTTGACACAGCAGAATACTCAGTCGGACCCAAGGGGTAAACTTACGATCTTACTTATTGTTATTTTGTGTCAGTGTCGTTTATTAATGGAGATTGTTTTTATTTGAGGTCTAGATTGTGTTCTTGTTATAATTCGAATGAATGCTTATGTAAATATTGGAGGTGTCTGGATGGGTGGCGACGGCCCTTATTATTATATCCGCTTAAAAGACGATGACGTTTTAAAGAAAGAACAGCCTACGAATTCTTTTTCTTAGGCTATTTGTAACAACTTTTAAGATACTATGTTTAAAGCATTGCCTATTAGAAGGAAGGCATCAAGACCTCTTATTTATTATTCCAAGGTACTAATGAACTATATCATAGACGTTTGTTAGGGGTTTAGGTAACACTTTACAATAACGGTAATTAACATTAGTTAATGCAGTTGTAAGCAACCACTAACAATTAAATTACCGTTATTAACAGTTAACTAATGATCTAGTTATCCTTTAATAATGGTGTTCATGTTAACTTAGGTAATGTTGTTCATTTTAACTTAAGGCACTCATTCATGCATTATTTAATAGAGCAAGGTCTAACCCTATCCGTAACCCATTAACCTTAACCTGAACCCTAACCCCTTTGCTAATTCTATATAATAATGCTTAAAACTGCATTAACTAATGTTAATTAATGTTAAACAACGTACCCTTATTGTAAAATGTTTAAGACAGAACATCCTTTGGGTGTGGTGTTTAAGCATCCAAATGAGTAATGAGTTTCACTTTGACCCATTAACAGCAAACCTTAAAAAGCCTACGTCATATTTATTACTCTTGACTCTCTGCCTCTGAGACAATTTGAATGATAATTATTTTGTATTCATGCTGATGCAATTCTCGGCAAAAAAAACAGAAAACAACTGAAAGGATGGCAGACCTTCAGCTGCGCAGCTACCAGGAGGAAGTGGTGGAGAGAGCGGTTAAGGGGGAGAATGTCATCATCTGGTTGCCCACCGGAGGGGGCAAGACTCGGGCCGCCGTCTACGTGGCCAAGAGACACCTGGAGACCAACCCCAGGGCCAAGGTGGTGGTCCTGGTTAACAAGGTATACATAGATGAATAAAATATGATATTACATATAGCATAAGACAAACCTTAATTTATCCCTGGAGGTAAATTCAGGTGTTATTGCAGCAACAGCAATGATAATATACACTGGCGAGGTGCAGGTAAGAATTAGAGTACAGAACCAAACCAAGATAATAAGAATATAATTATAAATAAGAATACAAATAAGGATAAAGTAAATCCCTGAACAGCTGCCCCTAGATATCTGCAATGGTTCTCTGAAAGA
>JAOPJO010000088.1:8397160-8408548 GCA_027123675.1 Molva macrophthalma
GAGAGAGAGAGAGAGAGAGAGAGAGAGAGAGAGAGAGAGAGAGAGAGAGAGAGAGAGAGAGAGAGGGGGAAAGAAGGGAGAGAGAGAGAAGGAGAGAGAGCAAGAGAGAAAGGGAGAGGGGAAGGGAGAGAGGAAGGTAGAGAGAGTGAGAGAGGAAGGTAGAGAGAGTGAGAGAGTGAAGGAGGGGGAGAGAGGGAGGTAAAGAGAGAAAGAGAGAGAGAGAGGGAGGTAGAGAGAGAGAGAGAGGGATAGAGAGAGGAAGAAAGAGAGTGAGGGAGAGCAGGAGCGGGAGAGAGAGAGGAAGAGAGAGAGAGAGAGAGAGACAGAGGGGGAGGGAGAGAGAGGATGATAGAGGATACAGCATGTCATTTGTAGCCAATCTGTTGTCTCTATCATCACCGGGTTCCGCTTCTCCCCGTCTTCCTTTTTCTCTCTCTTTCCTCTCTTCCTATCCATTCCTTTCTCCAACATCCCCCCTCCTCCCTTCTTTACGTCCCCCAGGGCACAAAACACTCTTCTCTTTTCACATCATTTACACCTCTTCCCATTTATCTCACTTGTTCTCCCTCTCCTCTCCTCTCCTCTCCTCTCCTCCCTCTCTCCCCCCTATACCCCACACACCAGATCGTATCCTTCCTATCTCTGGCAATCCTCCTATAGGGTCTGATAACTTACTTTTGCCAGAAAACCCTCCATGTCCCCTATATGGCTCTATATGGGTCTCCAAAGCTGAAGCGAAACAATGATGTTAGTGTTTGTGTATGTGAGTGTGTGGTTCTCTGGAGCCCCCCACCCCACCCCCATCATTCTCTACCGACCAAGGCTGACCATGATGGATGTCTGGTGGGCCTAGGCTGTTGGGATGGCAGGGTGTTTATGGAGGAACAAAAGCAAGGCTATGTTAATACAGGCGCCGGCAAAGAGATCGATCAGAGTGTAATTTGGGTCATTTTCAGCCAGCTTTCCAGGCTCAATTTGTGATCCGGTGCGACCCAACTCCCTTCTCTCCCTCCCCTCTCCCTCCCCGTTCTCCCTCCCTGTTTCGCTCTTGAATGCTACTCTGCCTCTGTGTAACCTCCCCTTAGATAGACAGCAGATGTATTTGAGAGGCTGCCCTGGGCAACAGTCAACGACGTGTCGCATAGAAACTATTAACGGCAACCTAGGGAGTGTGTGTGTGTCCAGTGTAACATGATCGAGAATCACATGCAGTTATCAGCACTTATTAACTCATGAGCTGTTTAGGACGGCCTGAATAAAGTCAAGTTTGCATTGGGAAAATGGCTTCGGCGGTAGCTTTTGGAATGTCTGATAACATATTTTGCTGATGTCAGAAGAGTTCTTTCATTGTTCTCCCACAGTGCTCTTGTCTTTGTCTAGTTTCATTAGTCTACTGAAAGAGATAACAGTACAGACTAGGTGTCTCTCTCTCTCCCTCCCTAACCTGCCTCCCACCCTCCCTCCCTTACTCCCACCCTCGCTCTGGTAAGTTTGTACCTCATACTCTTCCTCACTAACTTTGCCTGAGATAAGATTGCTATCTGTGTGGAATTGAAAAATGTGTGTGTGTGTGTGTGTGGGCATGTGTGTGTGTGTGTGTTTGTGCGATAGAAGAGGATGTGAAGGAATAGATACGGTGTTATAGGCAGAGAGATAGTCTATCCGTGCACATGCATATACACACAGGCACTTCCGCACACACAAACACACAAACACACACAAACACACGCACACACATACACACTCATTTTCGCATAAGCACAGCGTTTTGCGCATTGAAAGTCTCCTTCAGGAAGGAGAAAGTGGACAAAGGACTTGGGGCCTGATAACGCTGGCACTCATCAATTTCTATTTTAATATGGAACAGTTGCAAGGAGGAGGAAGAGAGGTAGGAGGAGGTGGTGGAGGGGAGGGAGGAGGAGGTGGTGGAGGAGAGGGAGGAGGTGGTGGGCGAGAGGGAGGAGAAGGTGGTGGAGGAGAGAGAGGAGCAGGAGGAGGTGGCGGAGGAGAGGTGGGAGGAGGTTGTGGGCGAGAGGGAGAAGGAGGTGGTCGAGGAGAGGGAGGAGCAGGAGGAGGTGGTGGAGGAGAGGTGGGAGGAGGTGGTGGGCGAGAGGGAGGAGGAGGTGGTGGAGTAGAGGGAGGAGGAGGAGGAGAGTCAGGAGGAGATGGTGGAGGAGAGTGAGGAGGATGTGGTGGAGGAGAGTGAGGAGGAGGTGATGGAGGAAAGGGAGGAGGAGGAGGTGGTGGAGGGGAGGGAGGAGGAGGTGGTGAAGGAGAGGGAGGAGGAGGTGGTGGGCGAGAGGGAGGAGGAGGAATGGTGGAGGAGAGGGAGGAGGATGAGGAGAGTCAGGAGGAGGTGGTGGACAAGAGTGAGGTGGTGGTGGAGGAGAGGGGGGGAGGTGGTGGAGGTTAGGGAGGAGGAGGCAGAGGATGAGGAAGTAGAAACAAAACTATGCATGGAAAAGGGAAAGATAAGATGGAATGATGGCGCGAGAAATTAGGAATAAGAGAGATATCGGGGGAGGCAGAGAGAGAGAGCAAGACGCAGATAATCCTTTGTATTTTTCATGAATTACTTGGTGAATAAGATGCAATGATGAAGCGAGAAAATTAGGATTGAGAGAGAGAAAGAAAGAGAGAGCAAAGAGAGAGAGAGAGAGAAACAGAGAGAGAGAGAGTGAGAGAGAGAGTGAGAGAGAGAGAGACGCAGATAATCCGTTGTATTTTTTATGAATAATTTGACGGTTCTAAGACACTTTTTTTGTGAGGGGGTAGCGCACTTTAATGAGCCCCCAATTGTGTGCATGGCCTCATGTGAAATTAAAATGCAGTGGAGCGGGCTTTGGCGGACACACACACACAGACACACACACACACACACACACACATACACACACACACACACACACACATACACGCACACACACACACACAAGCACACACACACACACACATACACACACACACACACAAGCACACACACACACACACACATACACACACACACATACACAGACACACACACACACCACAGTGCTAACATGTAATGAAATAGCACTCCAAATTAGCTCTGTACAAAATGAGTTATATGTGTAATAAAACGGAGGGCTGTCAGGGAGAGCTTACTCTGGTCTAATGACCAAATGATCAGAACCATTTAGAACCGGTAACCCACCCATCTGCTCTGCAAGTAGAACAACAAACTGCCACTTAACACAAGGATACGCTTGGGAAGTACAACTTTACTGTGATCATGTACTGTACTTTATTGCGATCGTTGTTGCATACACAACAGCATGCAGAGATGGACTGCACAGGATGCACTAGCTTCTAGTGCAATGAAACACAGAGCATGGATGAGTGTGTTTATTTGTTGTATGGCTAGGTTTGCACCAATCTGCATACTACATATCTATTTTTTTGTAATCTTTTTTGATATTTTATACATTTTGTGTGTACATTTTACACTTTTTGAATTTGTGACTAGTAGAATTTCAATGAACCAACATACCAAGACCAAACCTACTTAGCAATCAAATCAGATTCCGCTCAGCAAAGGAACAACCATTATTAACCATTATTAACCATCATCAGGGGTTGACTCCAGAGACTCCAGCGACTTTTTGTTATGGGCATCTTCAAAGGCAACAGCCAGCCCAGTAATGATAATTCATACATGCATACATGCATACAAAATACATTTTTGCAAAAACAACATACATACAGAGAGGTATAGCGGGTTTGCTCTCGATCAGCGGGTTTCACTGCTTAGTTTCTGAGATAGAGAGAGAGAGAGAAAGACAGACAGCAAGATAGAGAGATCTTGTTTGCATATGTCTACGGATCAATACAATGTATGTCGTTCCTCAGATATATATTTACCCTGCGAGTCTGTCCACTTTAATGGGATTGGCAGGACTTGCGTTGAAATCCCCTTCAAGTTCAATGAAAGCGATGATAGCCTCTATGACAGTGATGTTAACACCAGCACTCTGCGGCTGCAGCGTACCATTCTGTGGGTAATTGAGTGTGTCGGGTGGCGAGAGACTGGACTTTGATCTGACAGACTGCCAATCTTGCTGGCAGTCTGTGTCATCACACGGGTCTTAGGGGGTTACGAAGGGGGTTGATTGACGGGCCAAATGACAGGAGGTATTGTCTAAGGATGTGTGTGTGTGTGTGTGTGTGTGTGTGTGTGCGTTGGTGGGGGCTGAATGGCTTACCCAAGTCGTAGCATATTTTCGTTCACCCTTGCATGTTTTTTTTGTGAGATTATTCTATCTCTGCGTGCTTGATACTGGAGGTTTAACACTGTATCAAAATAAGCGTTGTCTCCGCGTTCTGTGGTATGTTTCCTAAAAAGGTTAGGGCGATGTGGAATTCCCCTTCACCGAGATATCTCAAACAATCCTGAGTAAGTGAATGAGTTCCTTTTTGAATGAATCCAAGACTCACTCACTGGATTTTCCCAGCAGCCTCGGTGCCGGCTAAATCCCTGGATCGGTATCACCGCCAGACATGCCAGAGACTTCTCAGGTGGCCTTGTCTTTTACTTTAAGCTCAGGATCACAGCCTTCTGTCTGGGCGGTGGGGCCGGGGCGGTGGGGAGCCAAAATACCCCAGGGGTCATTCTCATTAAAGCCCAAAAAACGATGGGGACTGCCTAATCTCTGGTCTTGTACACTCGGTTTCCTTTCTGCAAAAAGAAAAAACTGAACAAGAGGGGATGACCCCTATCTCCATGATGAATTCAGTGTGGGACGTGAACGGAGGGAAAAATCAATGGAGCACGGTAGGGGTTGTTGGCGGTGAGAAGGAGAGAAAATGAAATGGATATATTCGCTGTGCGTAGCGCGCTGGTTCAGTGGGGGCTAAAGTGTGTGTCTCCCACGGGGAGGAGTTCAGGGGCCAGCGGAGGAGAGAGGTGTGTATGTGTTTGTGTGTCTGCGTGCGCGCGCGTGTGTAATGGAACTCCCGTGACTTATCGGCCCGGTTCTGGCAGTCGATTGGATTGTTTGTATTGACTGAGCCTCAGGTCTTTCACTTGATATTTGAATTGCGAGGGAGAGCGGAGGTGTGAGGTGGGAGAGAGAGAGAGAGGGAGAGAGAGAGAGAGAGAGAGAGAGAGAGAGAGAGAGAGAGAGAGAGAGAGAGAGAGAGAGAGAGTAGCCTAGCTGTTGCGCTGCGCTGCGCAATGCTACGCTACACATATCAAACTTCCAATCGCTTTTCCACACTGATATGGAGGACCACCTTGAGAGCAATCATTTCCAAATAATGGGGGAAATAACATAGTTTCCACTTAGGCTAAACTAAATAAGTGTGGAGTGCACTAATGTGGCTAGTGGGAGCGAGCAGTGGTGGTGGTCATGCGGGGTGGGGGGATTGGTTTTTGTTTGAATGTTAATATCTTAATATAAGTGGAGAGTGAAGCAACACTTTGCTCACTCCCCCGGAGATTGTATGTCAATGTTTTCAGAAGCGTATTAGTGGAGACCTGATGGATTCCATATTCGCTGACCGACGCCAAATCCGAAGCATGAACTCTCCGTGGTAACAGGCCGCAGAATCAGGGGGGAGGGGGAAAAGGTATAGTGATGTTGATTCGATTCGAACACAGACCCCTGCTACATTTGGGAGCAAAACTGAAACACATTGAGATGGAAATTCGGTGTCATGTGTAATTACTGCGTTGACTTGTCGGGAATACTCCCTGAATCCTACCTCTCGTGGATAACGTGTTGAAATACAAAAATCTTTAAGCAAGTGAAGGAAATCGACAACGATAATGAAAGCTGTTGTATAATTAACCAGTGGATAGCACTGAGTGTGTCACGCCAGATTCGTACGTGTGAGAAGGTGTACACACACGCAGTCACGTGCACAGGCCCTGTGTGTCTTTACATCCTAAACATGTGTATTTACGTTGACACTCATGCGTGCGTCCGTGAATTGGCGCACATACATCCTCACACATGCTCTCTCTCTCTCTCTCTCTCTCTCTCTCTCTCTCTCTCTCTCTCTCTTTCTGACACACACGCTCACACACATACACACACACACACACACACACACGGGCGTTCTCGCTCTCCCCCACTCTCTGGCCCCTGCCTGGCTCGTTGGGACGCCAGGAGGTGAGGGGGAGCAGTCTGAATGGCGTTGGCCTACCTGCTGGAGAGCCTGAGAGGCCAAGCAGGAACAGATGGGCCCAGGGTGGCGGCAAGGCACTGGGAAAACGGGGGAGTGATGGAGGGAGGGAGAGGGGAGGGGAGAAAGAATGGAGACCATCGACAGGGACCACCATCGCTGCTGCTGCCCACACAAGACCACACTTATCACTACCCCCCCCCCCCTCACACCGCCCTCACACCCTCCCCCACCTCTCCTGTTCGTTATCTCCTCAACAGCCAACCCTAAAATCAATACCGTGGTAATCATTACCGGCGGGAGACATATAGGGGTTCCCATGTCACTGCCTCTGGGCTGCTCCTGCTCCACCAGTTCATTCCTAGCCCGGCCTATAGCCTCAGAGCTAACGTACACAAAGAGGGAGACGGCGGGCTGCCTAACAATAGTGTGTGCAGGGAAAAGAGCCCGGCTCATTATGAGGCTCCCTGGTGAATGGCGAGGCTGAGAGGGCTGAGTGTTGGGGGTGGGGATGAATGTGTGGACTTACCACAGGGCCCCTCACAGCCAGGCCCATGCATGGTGTTGTTGTGGTTGTTGGGGGGGGGGGGGAGAGAGAGCTACTGTGGCCATCGCTTCCACTGGGATGTACGAGTGGTGTGGTGACCAGACACGGAACAGGAAACACTTCTTCCAAGATGTTTTGTGCCTTCATGGTCAAGGCATCGAAGACAGTGATGTTTTTGTGTTATGTGTGTGTGTCTTTGTGTGCCTTGTGTTGTGTCCTTGTTTGTTTTGTGATGCGTTGTGTTGTGCTGTCTGAAGCCCAAAGTACAGACAGACGCAAAATGATTTTTCTTAATTGTTTGCGTCCTATTTGAAGAGAGTGAACAAAATAAAGGCAGGCTACATTCGCACTCTAGTTAAAACAATATGATTCGAGCCCTTGTTTGTGTCACGCTACAAATATGAGGTGAAATCTGCACTACGTTTGCTTCAGGCTTCAGGATGTATTATGTGGTACCATCTTATGTTGTTGACAGACGGGGTTAGAAGCTTAGAAGAGCAGGAAGGAATCAAACCGCAGGTCGCTATGAAGCTAATTGCCTACATGGTTAGCACACTTTCAGATGTTTCGGGACGATCATTGGCTAATGTGGTGTTCATGCATGGAAAGCTGTGAGCAGTTGCCACATTCCACAGTGACATCATCAAACAGAGACAAACCCCAAGTGGCTGCAAGAGACTGGAAGTATTTATTGTTCGATTCTGTGTTTTGCTTTATCAACCTCCTCTTGTCATGTCTTTAACGCCACTTCCTACATGCACGGGAATCATTGTGTGATCACGTTGCCTCATAACCAGGATCATTTGGTCATGTTATGTCAGCAAAAAGGAGCATGAAAAATGGTTCTTGATTAGATATGTAAAATGAATAGTTGATGGTATTGTGTTGTGGTGCTGTGTCTTTGTATCATCTAGTCTGGTGTTGTTTTGTGCTGGGTCTTTGTGTAACTTGTGTCGTGGATATGTGATGCATTATGTGCATCACATATATATTATGTGATATTCGTTCATCATGAACTCACCATAATCCATGCTGTACATGTGTTCTCCACAGCTCGTCTCTGTTAGTGTTCGGTCAGTATGAACCCTGACAGGACATGCAAACGAGGGTCAGCGGCGATGACATGGTCTTCAGAGAGCGGCCCTTGTTCCAATAATTGTATTTCACTTGGATTATCTCCAAAGAGCGATGGCTGTGACACACAGTGTGTCAAATGATTGAATTTGCAGTCGTGTCCAGGCTGCAGTTAAACAAGATGAATAGGGTCTTTAAAGATCCCCTACAACCGTATTTTTAGACATTTTTCTCATAAGAAATATGATATACTGAAGAATATGTACTTTCATGCATATTCTTCCCCTAATAAAAAATAATCTCTAAAACAATCAAATTGGTGCTAGTGTAAATGGATCATCAGCGCATCCCCTAGGATGCATGAATATTCTCGTGGTGCCTCCACTCCCCCTTAAACCTGGAAACCATTTGCATATTGGAAATTTGACGTCATAGGTCCAATTTACTTCTGTCATTGGAAATTGCTCATACCCAGATAACACCAATCATCCATCTTAAATGGAAGTAAAAAGTTTGCTAACCATCAATAAAGCCACATTTTGAGTTCTTGGAAATGTCAAACCACTTTTGTTCTGAGTGTAAACTCCTCAGGTTGCTGTGGGTGAGGAAGACATGCGACTCCCATGATGCAACAGCAGCGCTAGCTTTAGCATCGACGACCCACTTAGCATGAAACATCATTAAGCTTTTAATTGAAATACAATTTTCTCCACAGAGCCTGGGTTACTTTGCACAGTGGAGGAGGGAGTGACAATGCACGTCTAGTCATGCACACGCGCACACAAACGCACATACACACACGCGCGCGCACACACACACACGCACACACACACACACACGCACATACACAAACGCACATACACACACACGCGCACACACACACACGTGCGCGCGCACACACACACACACACTCACATACACACACACACGCACACACACACCCTCTCATACACACATGCATGTATAAATGTGCCTGCTCACGCACATACACACACACACACACACACTTGTGCATACCAGTGCCTGTGTATAAATATACATGACAAAAACGCACGCACACATAGCTACATGCCACATTCCACAACATACACACACAGATGGACATGCTTGATGCATACACAGACAGACAAATGTGCACACTCACATGATGCATTCACACATAGAGACACAGTACACTTCACAGACGTGCTTGATGCATTCACACACACACACACACACACACACACACACACACACACACACACACACACACACACACACTACTTACCCTGCTGTGTCCCTCCATTAGCAGTGTCTTCACAGTGACCTTGACCCTAGAAACACAGAGGAAAGAAAACCCCAACGCTTGAACTGACATTTCTTACTCCCAATGACACCACTACTCCCTCTTCCGAATATTCAAACACAAAGAGAGGAAAGCCTTCCAAAACCAGTGGCTTGAAAAACACATCATCGCAGCATTATTGCTCTGTGTCCCGGCCTAAATTCCCTGAGCGGGAATCAAACGCTTTTTATTCTTAAAAAAAGAAGGAAAAAAATAACGCTGCTCAAAGGAAAGCAATAAAAACGAATGGAATGAGCAAATGGCTTCCACTGCTCATATGAAACGAGAGCTTGATGAGAAACGGGTCTTTTATTGCCCGGTGATAATGGTGGTTCTTCTTCTCCGCGCTCCTAGCGGAGCCCCGCGCGACCCGAACACAAGCGTGAGCGTCGGTCGGGTCGTAATGTACCGGTATTTTAACGGTGTCTTCATCAGCAGTACAGCAGTGCTGGAGGAGGATAACACTTACAGATGTGATTAGGAATGAGGAGAGAGAGGGCGGAGATGGGGAGGGGGGTTACTAGGATCAATAAAAGCTATCGTTAGCTTGGCGCAGAATTGGATGTCAAGCCCCCTCTCTTGCGAGAACGGTTTATAAAAATGGTAATTTCACACAAGCTAACAACTTGGTGTGTGAGAGCAAAATGTTGGTTTTGGTTTTAGTGTTAAAGGGCATTTTAAACTGATCTTAAAGGTGCAGTGTGTAGGATTTAGTGGTATCTAGGGATGAATATAAAAACTGAATATTTTCATGAGATTATACACTAATTAAAATGTGCTTATGAATTTTATATCCCATTTCCGGCAAGGTCGTTCCACTAGATGCTACTAAATACTGCCCACTCCCCCTCTAAAGACAATGTGGACTGTTTAAATGTAAGCCTTATCTATGTACAACAACTAGAGGATCTTGGTTAGGATTCTCATCTCAGACACATTTATATATATAGTGTTATAGTGTCTATGTTTATCTCGGGTTATATCTTTTTCCTTTCGCCTGGAAAACATAACCTTTACAGAGACGAGACGTCTACAGAACGCAACAAAACAACTCGGTATTAAAAAACGTTCCCACCTTTTCCTCGCTGCCACAAAACCTGAATCCAACCCACGGCGAAGGAAGGCGATGCTTATGAACACACAACAACGCAATACCGTACGCCCTCATTTCCCTCGAGATTCAAATGACACGTTTTGCATAATGGCAAAAAAAAAACGAAACGCCCCATTTAGGTCAAAGCCAAGGGTGCAGATGGCCAAGCATGCATTAGCATGAGATGATCAGGGTTGTTTCTGAGGTCACAGGAGTTTGGAGGGTTTGTCAGAGAAGGTGCCCGTCCTGCTTTAGTTGATAACGAACGGAGATTTAAAGTTATGGGTTTTAAAGTTATGATCTAAGGAAAGGGTGGAGCAGGGCGGTGAATCGAAACAACTGGTGATGATACTGCTAGGCCCAGGGCTGTCACTACCAAGATATGGAAATACAGTACATCAGTGGATAGGTCAATACGTACAGACAGATAGATCAAGAAGGAGACAGACAGACGGATAGATCAAGAAGGAGACAGACAGACAGATAGATCAAGAAGGAGATGGAAAGATAGATATTTAGACAGACAGATAGATCAAGAGAGATGGATGGACAGATAGAAAGATAGTGTGGGAGTGTGGGTGGATGATGGCTGGTTGAAGCAGCCTCACCTGGCCCACCTGCACACCTGTTGCAAATTGAGCAATCAGTGTGCACAGGTTAGACCAGCCATCACCGCACACACTCAGGGAGAGATCTCCTGCATGGCAACATGGAGCACCAGCACCATGTGTCATTATCAGCAAACCTTACAGTAAACCGGCTTCTACATCACCACCCTGCGCCCTTGTCTGGAGGAGCCCAGTTAAAGTCACCTAGGTGGAGTGTGGCAGCTGCTTAGGTGCCGTGTAGCAATGGTCTTTGTTACAGATAGATATATAGACAGATGGACAGATAGATCAATAGACAGAGAGATGGATCCAGAGAGAGAGAGCTCGGTAGGTAGTGAGGAGTTAGGAGTGTGTGTATAGACATGGAGGTAGGGTTGTGATGGATACTGACAGGTCCAGGACTTTATACTCCTGTAATCCTACAGCCTGCTGGACAGACTACCAGTAGAGATCTCCTCAGCTCCTGCATGTTCACCTCGAGGAGAGCCCAGGACCAGGTGTGATATTCATAGCTGGAGCCCTCTCTGCACACACACACACACACACACACACACACACACACACACACACACACACACACACACACACACACACA
>JAOPJO010000088.1:8470379-8493732 GCA_027123675.1 Molva macrophthalma
GGCTGGCTGTTGCGGGGCGGGGGCGGGCGGGCGGGCGGCCCGCCCGCCCCGCCCCCCCCCCCCCCCCCCCCCCCCCCCCCCATGGAGGAGCTAGGTATAATGTAGTGCATTCAAAACTTGGAACAGTGTCCGTCAAAGAAGCCCATAGTTGCAAGCCCGGAACAATGGTTATTTCTTCCGTTCTTTCTTTGTTCCTTCTACTTAATTATTTTCTTTATTTTTTTCTCTTTCCCCCTCTTTCTCTCTCTCTTTATCTTTCACCCTCTTTCTCCCTCTCTTTCACCCTCTTCCTCTTCCCTTTTTTCTCCCACTCTGTCTCTCTCATGGATCCAGAAGTCCAGAACTTCCAGGTTCAGAAAATAAAGTTCCTGTTCCTCTATAATAAGAGTCGTCACCCATCTAGCTCTGCAGTGCTCACCACCACCACCACCACCACCTAACCCAGCAGTACCCAAAACCAGCCAACCACAGGACCCTTCGTCTTTTTTCCGGACCTGGAGTTCATGTGGAAACCTCTGGAGTCTTGCGTCGCCTCCTTGGGTATTAGGAGACGGCGCAGCTGTGGGTGGTGTTCTTGGTGGGGGGGTCGCCGACGCCCTTGGGGAAGGTGTCCCGGCGGCGGTGCAGCGCGGGGCTCAGCCGGCTGGGCAGGCGGGCGTGCTGCAGCAGCTCCCGGAACACCTCCACCACGTTGGCGTCGTCCTTGGCCGACGCCTCCAGCATGCTGTGGTTCCAGTTGAGCTCCACGGTGGCCAACGCGTCCTCGCTGGACACGCGGCGCTCGCCGCACCGGTCGATCTTGTTACCCACCACCACGATGGGCGTGAACTTGTCCTCCTTCACGGCCAGGATCTCCGCCTGCAGCCGCTTCACCGCCTCCAGGGACTCCGGGTCGTCCACGGCGTAGACCAGCGCGAAGGCGTCGCTGTGCTGGATGGAGAGCCGGCGCATGGCGGGGAAGGAGTAGCTGCCACTGGTGTCCAGGATCTCCACGGTGACGGTGGCTCCGCCCACCTGGTACCGGCGGCAGTGCAGCTCCTCCACGGTGCGCCGGTGCTTGGGCTCGAAGGTGTCCCGCAGGTAGCGCTGGATGAGCGCCGTCTTGCCCACACCGGCTGCGCCGAGGAACACCAGGCGCACCTCTGTCTTCTCCTTCGCCTCCACGGACACTTTCTCCTTCACGCCCACAGACATCTTCTCCTTCAGCTCCACTGATGTTTTTTCCTTCACCTCCACAGATGTTTTCACCTTCACCTCCGCAGACATCTTCTCCTTCAGCTCCACAGACATCTTCTCCTTCAGCTCCGCAAAGATCTTCTCCTTCACCTCCACAGACATCTTCTCCTTCAGCTCCACAGGCATCTTCTGCCTTGTCTCCACAGACATCTTCTCCTTCAGCTCCGCAGACGTCTTCTCCTTCAGCTCCACAGACATCTTCTCCTTCAGCTCCACAGACCTCTTCTCCTTCAGCTCCAGAGACCTCTTCTCGTTCAGTTCCGCAGACCTCTTCTCCTTCAGCTCCACAGACCTCTTCTCGTTCAGCTCTACCGACGTCTTCTGCTCTCGTTGCCTTCTGTATTTTCTACTCTCTTCAAATTCTTCTGTTTTCTTTTTTTCCTTCTCTCCTCCGGTATTTTACTATCCCTTTGGCTTGCTCCCAACTTGCTTCAATCTCTTTATTTTTGCTCCCCAACTTGCGACTTCAGACCCTGAGCTGTTTAATACATTCAAAGAAGAAGAAAGGAAATCTGCTTGGATGTGAGAGTCTCACCTCACGTCCAGGAGACAAGGAGCAGCTGAGTAGAATCGCGGTGAGGAGAGGACCGGCGGTGAGAGAGGGAGAGGGTGAAATACCGGCACTGTATCACCGATTTGTTCAGCAGGTGTGCCTGAGAGTGTGTCAGTGTGGCGGCTGTGTGCACTCCCTTTATGAAGCCTTTCACTCTCAGATATTCCCCACCCCCATTTCGGCTCTCAACCAATCAGAGAGGTGAAATGTCTCCTGTTGAATTTACGGTAGGCACTCAGCTTTGCTCATGTTAATTACAACATAAATTGACATAATTGCATAAATAATCTGGTTTGAAGTATTGTCTATTATGCTCATAGAATAATATAGCACTATAATATAGAATATGAATCCACATGAATTGGGTAATTGTATCTAAAGTGATCTGCAATTGAGCAAGGCACTAAAGCCCAATCCAAAGCATGTGTGTCTGCACGTTTGTAAAGATAGATTTCATATAATTCCCTTTTCAAGACACAAACCTTTTCTACTAGTATTTACTACTAAATCCTGTTGCCTACACTGAAGTAGAGGTCATTGCTTATCTGAGACGTCTATTAACCAAGCCATCACCTGATGTTTCCTGACTCCCCAGAGGAGAGAAAATACCTCCTCGGTCGGTTTTCTGTCGGAGCGGGGTCACGAGGTGACCTGGGAGGGGGCGTTCATGATAGTGGTTCCACCTGCAGACCCTCATTCATGTTGAGTGTGTTTCTTAATAAGATAGTTGGTGATTATGTTATGATGACATTTTATTCAAGAAGTCAAAGTACATTTACAGTTATTTAGCAGATGCTTATGCATGAATCTCAAATGAATGAATAGGAAAATAGGACATTGAAATGGATGAAAATGGATCAAACGGATCACATGGAGATTCCGTTGTGTTCATGGTCCAGATAGTGTTCGCAAATGCATATATTTCAAATCCATTTTTTTAATGAAGAATCAAAATTCAGTTTAAAAGTTGCAACTAAACATATTAAAATTGGATGCACAATGAACTAATTATTTACCACAGCATCATTTTACAGTCGACAGCTCTTTTGTTTTCAGTGTATCTGTAAGTGAGTGAGGCAACTTCTGTGTGTGAGTGTGTTTGTGTGAGGTGAGTAATTCAGCCTCAGACTGAATAACTCGAGATTGTTACTTGTTGCTATGATACAGCTGAAAACGTCTCTTGTCCCATTAGCCTTCCATCCCATTATCGAGTTTTTTCCCTCTTTTGTGTATATCCATTCCTGATCATCATCATCATCATCATCCCTTGATTGGTCTGAAATGGTCATATGAAAGATATTTCATCTTGAATTAAATATGCAAGCATTTCCATAAAGGAAAAATAGCCTTATCACTTTAAAGCTCACCTAAGAAAACCTACCTCTTGCACTATCAACATCCATACTGAGGATAGGCCTGGGGCTTTGTTGCGTTTTTTCAAATGGCTTTCAGTGCTTTGATAACTATAACATCCTGCAACTTTTGAAAGAAAACAATAGGAACGGGGTGTCTGACTTTTTGAGGTATGATCTATTACATTTTTGAAGAATACCTTTGACTCATAACATAAAATGACCAAATGAGTACATAAAATAATAACAATGAAAACCAGCTTGAATGGGCTCGACGAGTATGACGTCTTGCTGAGATGATGGAGTGATCGGGACAGTCTGTTCCCAGAACCTAATGTCCCTCACCTCGGGAACCAGACACTTCTGTTAGCCCCTGATAGCTCTCTGGATGTAGCAGCCAGAGAGATATTACAGGTAGGGTGGATGGCGGTGAGAGAAAGAGAGATGTACAGAGAGAAGGGCAGAGAGAGAAACACACAGACAGGATGGATGGTGCCAATGGACGTTGTATGTAAAACCTCTTCAAAAGTCTGAAGTATGTGTGTTCCCTGACCTCGAGCTAGGGGGTGTTGTATAACAAGGGCCTGTGAAGCCCTTTGTGGTGCTTACTGTGATTTAAGGGCCAATCAAATTGACAGGTATTGGAAAGAACCAAACGGATGCAGATTTGACCTGAGGACGTGCCAGACCTTCTGAACTGGAGGAGCAGGACTGTAACACTCCCCTGCATGCCAAGTCCAAACCATTGGTTTGATTATGTCTGCTGTATTATTTTGCATCAGAAAACACCCTTGCAATCGCATGTGCCCCAGAGTTCCCCGGCTCCCTGCGGCATTGCATGTGTGCTGTGTCCAGAGACACCGGTATGGCGTACTGCTGGACGCCATTCAGTCTTTGTGAGTGCACTTAGCGGGTCATTAAAGGACCTCTCGTTCATTCACCACATGATTGCCACAGAGGTAATTGCTGTCTGGCTATAAGAGTATATAAGAGGCTGCAGACTGCTTCAGTGATGGCTGTGTTTTTATGTGTATCGTGTGCCACGTGACTACGTTCTCATTGTAGTGAGTCTACATAGACAGTCGTGTAACCTTTACAATATGGAGAGTCGGGCATTGCTTACAAATGAGGCTAAATCAGCATGGGAAACGGAGTTAGTCTTTGGAACATTGAAACACACAACACACTGTAGATTGCTTTGGGTGAGGGTGTCCGCTAAATGACTTATAAAGATTATGTGACCATAACTAACATCATTGTAAAACAGAGATGGGTGTAAACCAAACCGGTGGCCAAAGATTGGGCAAAACCGCCGTGAGAGCTAGCACTAGCATATGTTCTCCGGTCACTAGTTCTTTATCTTAATCCCTGCTATGGCGGGCTCAGGTTGCTTGGAACAAAAGGCTTGTACGACGCGAGGGGTTGGCTCAGACGCGCCAACCGCTTTTTCGGCCGCAGATCTGTTTACAATGTTGAGTGACCTCTGCAAGGAGAACGGTACATCCTGGTGCCAGAGAGCAAACGTGATGTAAACATCACATCTCTAACTTCATACCTGAGCTTAACCTGCATTTGACCTTTTTTCTAATTTCAATTTTTTTTTTGCTGAACTCAAATAAGACAAGTCCATCAAATAGGATAAGCCGTGTTTGAAAGGAGTGACCTTGTGGCTGTTCCCCGTTTAATTAGTTTGTGCTTGAAAATCGTTTCTGATTAACCCTGTATTGCACCGACTCATGGTCTTATTCAATTATTAAACTCATGGTCTCATTTCGTGTCAATAGATTTTGGTCATGGAGAAAACATAGTAAAGGGATAGAATACTACTACTTCTAGTACTACTACTACTACTACTACTACTTGTCCTACTACTAGAGTTCCTGGTATTGTAAGACGATTTGGACAAAAGTGATGACTTGCCTTCCACCAATATGACAAATCCAACACATTCATCCAAATATAACAACATGTACTGTCCTTGGTCATCTTACTTGTGAAGCATGTACAGTACAGTATTACTATATATCATTTTATTATAAAGTAGTCATATAACCCTCAACAAAATGCATTAAAACAACTTGGCCTGGCCATGATATATATAGGACATGGATTGATATATAGGACATCACATTACAACATTAATACATGAAACATGCTATAAGGACATTTATAAATAAAGCCCTGCCTGCGTGTGTGTGATACTGGACTGCAGGTCAGCCCCCCCACAGGCCCAGGTCCTTGGTGAGGCCTGTGTGTGATTGCTACCGAAGTGGCTCCAAGCGAGCTGGTGATTGATGGCCACGGTAGTGGGGAAGGCGCCGCTAATTTGCATGACATTTACATATGATCGTTGTTAGTGTATGTGTGTGTGTGTGCGTGTGTGTGTTTCTTATGAGATTCTTAGATTCTTTCGAGATTTTTTTTTTTTTTACTCAATCCTTTCTACTTTAGATTCTTATGAGATCTAAGGAGTTACATTCTCATGAGTTTAGATTCTTATGAGTGGTTTTGATCCTCGTGAGATTCTGCATTTCTCAGGGGAACTATAACTCGGGTGAAGAAGAAAGTTAATCTCTGATTGACAGCCCGGCAGGGTGAGTGGGTGTTGCCCCCACATGCTGTGTGTCGGAGAAACACACTCTGTACTCCTCATACTGAAGCGTGCACTTTGCTGATAAGTATGCAGGCGCAGGCTCCGTCCCCCACTATATTCTTTGACAGGATACCCTTTTCTACTACTCATGCCTGCGCTATTCTCAAAAATATTCCTGCATGTATGGCCCCAAGGTCACCCTCTGAGATTTGTGTGAGCGTCCGTGTGCACGTCTTCGAGCATCAATATGTTGCCTGTGTGTTGCATCTGTGTCTTTGTCCAACTATGTATTTGCATGTTTCTATATTTATGTGTGTGCATATCTGGGTGTCTATGGATATCTGTATGTGTGTGTGTGTGTGTGTGTGCATTTATGTATGTGTGTGTGTGTGTGTGTGTGTGTGTGTGTGTGTGTGTGCATAAATGTGTGTGTGTGTGTGTGTGTGCATAAACGTGTATGTGTTATTTCAATGTGTATCTGTGTGTGTCTTTCTGTGTTTGATTAAGTCGTCCACACATCTCCCTGACATCCTTGTCGAATTCCTCTTCAAGTCTATCCAAATTCCATTTGAAATTGTTTTATTTAAATGTATTTCTTTGAACGATTTATTGCTTTGATCTATGCTTCCATTGCTCCTATATATGTGGACTCCATGTATAACACCATGAGCCTCCCAGGGTGGGTGTGTGTGTGTGTGTGTGTGTGTGTAAATGTGTGTATGTGTGTGTGACTGAGAACCTACCTTCGATCAAGTTCTGAGCCATTGAACCTGTGGGTGTTTCATGTGAAAAATACAAAGTATTGCAACGTTTGCAGAATTAAAATTAGTTTGGTGGAATACTGGACAGGGTTTTTTTCTGTACATGAACTGTTGGCAAATTAATTGTAATCATACCAGTTCAGTTTGCAATAAAAAATGGATAACAGAGGAAGTAGAGGTACTTCTGCTTCTGGTTTCAAAGCAAAAATCGACCAATCCCAAAGCAGCCAAACAGACACAACACCTGTTGAAAGCCAATGAAAGTGAAATAAATAGTTTTTTGAGCTTTATTCAACCAAGATAAAGACCACATCCAGACACAGCCAAGCGGGCAGCATGCAACTCGACAAAACATCAACAAACATCAATAGAATTGATAACTCCAGCAGATAAACATTCGCACAATGTTTTATCAAATCTTTAACAATATTCACCCTTAAAACACGATCACTTCAGACAATGTCAAACCATCTGGTAAGTAAAGTACTCCAAGTAGACAGATAGGCAGACAGAAAGACAGGCAGATAGATAGGCATACAGACAGACATACACCCAGACAGACAGAGAGGCATACAGACAGAGACAAAAAGACAGAGAAACAAACAAACTTTTATGCTGGTTAATAAAGGTGAGCAGCAGGTGAGGGACAAGGTGAGGTCAGCGTTTTCTAGATCAGGAAGATTGAAAGCGCTACAAGGGCGCTCTGCAGTGTTCTGTGGAGCCCAACTTATGAGCCTTTTCTTTAGAAGTAGTACAACTTTGAAAGTGCCTAGCAACACTATTGTGTTTTATTGACTTGAACCAAGTAAACACTTTTCATACAGACGGACCAGATACACAGTGGAAGCCAGACCTGTGTAAACTGTGCGGTACTGTTGTTAAGTTTGTGATGGATTTTGGAATTATCTGGACAATTTGTGACCGTTCTCAGGGCACTCTTCAAACTTCTGAAGGTTGTTTTCCCTTTATCATTTTACTTTTATTTCAAGTTTGAACTCTACCACAGTTTTGATTTCCAGGGAAAAAGACAAAGGATTGTTTGTGCGTGCGTCTGTCTGTCTGTCTGTCTGTGTCTGTCCAACTATACATCATTTGCTCACATGTATTGTATTGTTTGTATTGATATTTGTTGTTCTGTTGTATACAGCAAATCTTCACCTAATGGTCAAGCAAGCTCTATTCTATTCTATTCTATTCATCCATCACTCTAGCCATCCTTCCATCCATCCTTCAATCCTCTTCTATCCTTCTGGATATGACAGTCCCATGATGATTGACTGGAACAGGATAGTGTAGTAGTGGTTAGGGTGTTCGACTGCCAGCCAAAGGTCCGAAGCCCAATATAGCACTATAGAATACTGTTGCTAACCCCTACCTGCTCATTACGACATGTATCCTAACATCTTCACTGTAAGTTACTTTGCATAAAACTGTCTGCTAGATGACTACACGGTAACAACACAACACAGTTAATTATTATCTTCTCTTTTCTATCCTTAGTCTCCCAGTGCACGCCATCATGTGACCCTTGTGGTGAAATATTATATAAACAAAATGGCTGCAGGACACGATAACTAACGACCCCCACAGGAACTCTTCCTCCAAGAGTTGAAAGCGTTTTAGATTTCTTCCCTCCCCTTATACTGTATTGTTAACCTTGGCCAAACGTACACATGATTGTTCTGATGAAAGCTTTTTCTCCCAAGTATGGCTCCTGTTGTTTTAACCTCCGGCTTCTGACAATGACTTCATGATCGGAGCAGCAGGGAGATGGACTGAGGCCAGGTCGGAGTCAACTTGGATGTTAGATTTATTTCTTAAATGTTTAATCATTGACGATTTCAACAGTAAACAGAAAGGGAGATAGTGACCTCCTTCCATCTATCTGTCTGTCTGTCTGTCTGACAACACGTGAGCACACACACACACACACACACATACACACAAACGTGCACAAACAGATAACTGTTACATTAATAATCATACACAAAAAAAAACTAACCAGTCGACCGGGAAAATGTGTTTTACTCAGTAGAGACACAATCTGTAACGACACTACCACCTACTGTCAATTGCTGGTAGTTCATCCATTCAGTGTTCACAAACAACAGGTAGAGTGGAATTAGAGTTGACTATATAGTATATATACAAACAAACACATACTTTACCCTGACAATAATATGAATGCAGAAAAAACTAACATGGATTAGGTACTCACCTACATACTTGTAGTGTCGTGGCAATTTCTTTATGAGATATTGCGTCTCGGACAGATGAGACTTCTAAATGCAAAAAAGCACACAATAGTTGTAGACAATTAACCTATTTTAATGTATGCATACACTAGTCTCCTCTCTAGCAGAGTGAGCCTCGAACACAGTTTCACAGAGTCTTTTAACACAGTTCCACCCCCTCCCCAGATTGCTGTTGTCCTTACATCAAAGGGAACACAGTTTCACCCTCAGTTATCTTTAGGGGAAAGGGGGTACAGCTTCACCCCCTCTCTGCAAGGCAATCTCCCCTTACATCAGGGGGAGCTATCTGCATCCTGCATTCCCGCCCAGCAGATATCTTTATGAGGGGTCACTGTTCTCTTGTGACCCTCTCGTGACCAGTTTTACGTCAGGTAAAAAGATCAACAGGACAAAGGGGGCTAGATAACAAGCTTAAATGAGGTAAAAGGAAATAACTTATGCATTTTTCCATTACAGGTGGTAGGTGAATAAGAAAATGAATAAATGTCAATTAATGAAATCCTACAACTATTAGCAAATCTTTCAATGATTGAACAAATAGACTCATGTTGATAACAAATATAGAGACTAATCATTGAGGCTACTATCGGTCTCTGGATCTCATAAATTCACTCTAGTTTAACGTTTAATCACTATCAAACCATAATTAGAAGAGTGTCTGTGTGTATGTCTGTCCTTTAAATTTCTCGACAGTCGGCCTATTCTGAATGGGCAGGGTTTTCGTCAGCATGGTTATTTTTAGGTATTGTTCCTGGAACAATGGAACAATTCCTGGAATATGGAAAGGATGGCATGAGGCACACAAAACATTGTATTATTGTCTTTCAGTTGGCAGAGCTATAGAGAATGTCATTACTCTAATTTGTTATTAGAAGAGCCATAGAAGAGCTCAGATTTGTATCATTCAACTTTTTTAGGGAAGATATTAATTTATTGCAAACTAGACTTTACCATTTAGGGTGGACAGAAAGACAACAATACAATGTTTTGTGTGCCTAAATCCATACCTGCTCCTTAATGGCATGTATGTGTGTGTGTGTGTGTGTGTGTGGTACTTTATACATAGGCGACATTGTCTACATACCTGGGTCAGTTCACCACAGCGTACAGCAGGGTCCGTCGGGACCTGTTCAACAGGCTTGAACATTCATCATTCACCATCCAACACCTCAATGTAACAGCAAAAACTAAACAAAAGACATGTTGACAACAATCATTCATCATTCATCTCTCATGGGGTTGAATGATATGCTGCTTTAGGAATTCAACATAAAGATGATGTTGATGGCAATCATTTTTTTATATATAAAACCATCAAAGGTAGTGTAATTAGCTTTTAGTACAACAGCAATGGTTTAGCTTTCAAGCAGAAAAGCTCAATTTAAAAATAGAACAATCTAAAAACATGGTGCATATATGCGTGGGAGTGCCCCGAGGTGGAGGTGTTCCCATGTGTATTGTTTTGTACTAACCAAAGCCACATGGAACCGGACCAAACAAGAATCCACCCTGGCTTCATTTTTCACTTTGAGCAACCGGCAGCAAGATTAACTGACAGACAAATCCATTTATGAAGCGACGTCCACAGCACTAGGTTCTCTTTGACTCACACCTAACATGTGAACATGTTTGAGGGACAATATTGGCGATTCATTATTTTTAAGTACTTTTTAATGTTCAAACTCGGGGGAATAGAACATAAAGTGGACAGTGCATGCCTGCAATGGTAAGACACAGCAAACAATACTTACAAATGAACAAACAAATTCATTGACAAGCTGAAAAAAGCATTAACTAATTATTAGTATTTTCTTATACGATCAGAAAAAGTTAAACAAACCCATTAAATAACCAACTATCAGTATCTTGAGGTTGTATTTGTATGGTAATTGAGTATCAGCTGATAGTTCATCATAGCAATTTTTGTTGCGTGTGGGAGCCAACCTACCTCTTCACCAGAACATAAGTGACAACCAGTGATGTGATCAACAACTACCAACAACAACATTGTAAAAATGCTTGCCATGCTTCCACTAAAGTAAAAAGTAAAATCAAATATTATTCTTGAAGTTTTGTAATCGAATACTTGTCATTATACTCAACCAGTAATGAACCCAATATTATCTGAATAAAACATATATGGGGCATGATTGTGTCGCCAGTGGTTAGGGTGTTTGACGCCCAGCTGAAAGGTTCTGGGTTCGATCCCCAATTTCTGCAGTGTATTTATAGGCATCATTCAGCAAAATGCCGTAACCACTGCTCTGTAATTAGATAAATAACATAAAATAACTGCTATCTGCTTTGGATTAAAACATCAAGTAAATTAGGTCAATAGTAAATAGCAAATATTCAGTGTGCCAAAACGAGCCAATGTATTTGGGTGTAATGTGTACTCAGCAGCACCCCAAGCCCCTCGGAACCAATCGGCTTGTGAGGTCCATTACAACGGACCCGCATGACCTCCCTTTCCAGCCTGCCGAACACATCTACCAGGACATAGACCCCGGTTATGTAAGAGGGCTTTTATTGTCTCATATCTATTATTTTATTACAATCAGTAACTTGGTGGTGGTTTTCTTATGTTTGTCAGATGACTTAAACCCGTAGCTTAATGTATGCCATTATAATATCCAATATGATTTCTAAACCCAGCATTTCTTCCCAATAACATTTCAGATGACAAATAATAACTATTTTGTGTGTCCATCTGTGTTCATGCCCTTACAAGCCTAGATACATAGTATTTTGTGCTTTTAATTTACATACCTATTTTGTATATATTGTTGTGGGAGTGTGTGTGGATCATGGCTGGTTAAAGCAGCCTCACCTGGCCCGAGTCAGACTGATTGGACTCTGGGGCTTGGTGAGGCTGCCTCCAGAAAAAGGACGCAGAGTGGTGGTGTTGGAAGACCAGTTTTAATCAGGTTTAGTCAGGTTTAATTTTCCAACTGCTCTTTGCATTCATCGTAACAAATTGTGAGCTGCAACACTGATGTTTTGAGAGACTTACGAAAAGGGAAAAAAGGGGGGCACAATAGCGTAGAGAAGTGGTTAGGCTGTTGGAATCCCAACCGGAAGACACTACTGCAGTGTCTTATCGATCCCCAATTTCTACCTGTAGGCATCCTTGAGCAAGATGCCCTAACCATAAACATCCTGTATGTTGCTTTGGATAAAAACATCTAATGACTCAATAGCAAATAGCATTAGCAAAATGAATCATTGGTTTCCAGGAAGCAGATGTCAACAGAGTGCCTCCTCCTCCTCCTCCTCCTCCTCCAAGGCCACGACCACGGCTACCGCCCCCTCCCTCTTCACAGCCCCGATATGAGAGGAGACTGCCTCACCAGACATCAGACCCTGGTCTCCAGGTAACACTTGCCCCTTTTCCTCCCTCACCTGACCACCGAGAGCGAATAGCTTATCCTCATCCTCAGAGTTGGTGTGACATTTCTCTCTAAAATTTCAAATTAAGTTAATGTTGTTTATGGGTTAGTCTCGATCCTACATGTTAAAAAATGTAGGATCAAGACTAAAATAGTAACCTGTAAATAATGGAATTATAGTAATTATGAATTATAGTAATATTAGTAGTTGCTTTTGTTGTTGCATTAACATGATTGTAATATGTCTTATTATTGCTATATAATTATAATTACTGTTATTAGAATACCTGGTATTATAGCATACTTAGCAGTACTACTTCATAGACACTTATGTTTTGTTAATATAACAATATATGTCACTCAGTCCTGTACAGTACGTCAGAGAAAGCAGGGTTTCCTCTTCATTGCATTGTGTACTCTACTTACAGAAACAAGGATGTGGGCAGGTTTTTATCTCATGTGTGTAGGCTTCAACCTGTAACAGAGGTTCAAATAGAGGAAACGTGACGCAAACATTTGTATTTTCCCCTTAAATAAGTGGAAAAGTGTCCATTCTGATAGAATTCGCAAACGCACAATTTGGTTTCTCAATTAATATTCCATGTAGGCAAACTTACATTAGCTAGCCATGGGCTAACTTCAACTATGTTTCTCAATGATCTTGCTAGGTTGTTCAAATTATTGTCAAACAATACAAAGGAGAATATGTAATCCTTACCCTGTAAGGATTTCACATATTTATATATAGTTAAAACATCCCCAAATCCATTTTCCATTCTTTAACCTAACATGGCTGAACTATCTGTTGCATGTCCCTCTATTCCAGAACCCTGAACCGGTGTATGAAGAGATGAAGGTCCCTCCTCCTCCTACTCCTCCCAAGACCTATATGTATGCCAGTTTGCCCAATCTTGCTGCTGGCTCTTCCTTATGTCGCCCCCAAATGTACACTCGGAAAAATCTGCGGGCCGATGAGGTGAAACTGATTTTTGCTTTGTCTTGTTACAACCTGGCTTTGCGTTGTAGCAAACGCATAAGGGGAATCCCACACAGAGCATCATTGAAAGAATTTATTTGAAAATCAAAACTTAACCATGAGGTGTGTAAGTCAGTTAATGCGTTGTGTCGCGTGTATGAATCGAGGAGAATTAAGTGTAGGGTGTTGGGTTTAGGGTTTGGGCAAGAAACAAGACCAAACCAACTCAATACTAATAACACATAAAATACCAAAAGGAGGACTACCATGTTGCAGGAAGAGAGAGAGAGAGTGAGTGAGAGAGAGAATTCAAGTACGCCTGCAACAGAAACAAAACAGCAACACAACGATCAAACAAGGCAGGAAAGGGCGGGGGTCACACCTCGCTCTCGCTCGCGAGAAAGAGAATATAGGGTCTGACACCCAGCCGAAAATTATCTGGCCATAGCTTACCTGAAGGTAGCATAGGAGCAAGATGCCCTTACCCCTACCTGCTCCTTAATAAGCTGCTTTGGCTAGAGACTATGACTTTGACTTTAGTTAGGATAAAGGGTAACGCTTGTTGTTATTGTTGTTTGTCTAGTTGTCATTGCCAGACATCACAACAGGAGGTCCTCGACGACCTCCCCCTCCTCGCCCTCCTCCCCCGGTCAAGGGGCCATCGCCGAACTCCTCCCGATACTCCTCCTGCTCCTCCCCCTCCCTGTACTCCTCCTCAGGGTATGGCACGGAGCCTCTCTACGAGGAGGTGGAGGAACACGTTTACCTGGACCTCCTGCCAGACAGAAGCAGGCGCTACACAGTGAGAGAACACACATACTTGCACCACTGTAACCATGCCTTGCATTGTGTTGCACACAAAGAGCACTGGCTAATCTATTGATATTTTTTCCTCTGAGTCTGTTTTTCCCCATATTTGATTTTTAAACATGTTTCCCCTAACAGTACTTGGATCGTCTTTTAGAAGAATGGAAGAAGGTAGACGGTGAGTATTGAAACGCATATTGTAGTGCAAACAGCAAATATTGAAAATGTCAATAAAGTGAAATATACCTCAAATTGTATTTGCCTTTTGTTCTCTCAGACTGATGTTCTATAATGTTTTTCTGTTTGTATTTCTGCAGTCTGTGATAACATGTCTCCTGGTCTCTATGACGTTGATAGAGATGACCAAACCAGGTAACTTCACTCAAAAACATTTATTCAGCATGCTAACAAGGCATCATGCAAGCAGCCATGTCATAGCATATTGTATAGCATAACTGCTGGATCAGTTGACCCCTAACAGCAATATGTTACTGCCTTAAACGTGCTAGCATAAGCATAGCTGATGTGACCCCTCTACTTGTTCACATTTTCAAAAGGGAGAGAGTAGAGGGGTCAGAGGGCAGCCAAAAGCCAGCACAGCTGACTTATCAATGCATACTTATCGGGAAATTTAGGTGAATCAGCAGAACTCAAACTGACCACAGAAAATACATGTCTAATGAATGGCCCTGGTGTTTTTCCTCCTCCTCACTAGAGACGACAACCGGAGGGCCATCACAGTGACGAGGGCACTCACCCACTTCAAGTTCCTCCTCGACGCCCTCCAGCAACGTGTCTCAGAGCTCACAACCTACTGCAACGACCTTGACAAGAAGCAGAAGAAGAGCAAGGCCATGGGTATCGCCGGGGGCACCACGGGCGCCGTGGGAGGGGTGGCGGCAGTGGTGGGCGTGGTCCTCGCACCCGCCACCATGGGCGTTTCCCTGGTTGCCACAGCGATTGGCGCGGGCATGTTGGCGACCGCCGGCGGGATCGGTGCCCGTGCCGTCATCACTGACAGGAAGAACACGGTGGATAGAACGACGATAGAGAGCATTGTGCACGACTACACGAACGACATCGTCGACATGGAACGCTGCTCGCTGTTAATCCGCGATGGGATGGACAAGCTGAGGAGGCATGACTGCAAAGAGCTCTGGGGACCGGCTGTCCTGCCAGAGGTACTGAGAATAGCCGAACTATCGCAGTTTATGCTTGAAAATGACATTTTGAGCGCGTCAGGAATGTCCACCGCATCCAAAGGTCGGATTTTGTCTGTAAATCTGCTCAAGGCCTTTTCCAGAGAGTTGGATTTGTATTTCACTGAGAAGAATGGTCAGAAGTTGAAAAAGTCGAATGAGATGAAGTTTGCATGCATAGTTCGCCAATTGGCAGAAAATCTGCAGGAAGTGCTTGATGAACTGAATCTAATGTGGGAAAAGTTTAGTAGTTAGTATGCCTGGCTTCCCTTCCATTCAATCGTCCATAGAATCAATCCATGTGTTTGTTTGTTATAAAGTTCAGACTTTCCGAGGAAGCAACTATAGACTAGAAAAACGGGACTACACTTGGCTTCACAAGAAATTCTGGTCCATCTCGACATAATGGCATCACACAGTTGCTGCAAATGGGTCCACTGAACCCATCGTCACGTCCATAGAACCAGCTTGAGATGACGTGTGCTTTGTGACATCATGGCATGAGCGGCTTGTCATTCGGGAACATCTTAAAGGGTTGATACAAACGGCTTGTAATGGCTAATCACACTCACACCTGGTGGCATAATATCACCCCTTTAAGAGATCGGCAGCTGCTGAGATACTAAGAGCCCACCGTCTAGCAGTTAAACTAATTTATATCACATCTACTACTCTTTTTTTATTGTGTATAGACATTTTCTGTACATCTGTATTTGCATTATTTTTGTATCATATTTATATTTATCATGTTCAACTTTTTTTAAAATATAATTACTGTCCTGCAATATTTTACCTATAGGATACATCCACTGTATATTAAACTTTAAATGTGTGAAATAATGTGTATCTGTTTTTTTTTTATTTATTATCAAACAAGACCATGTTCGATTGTTACCAACAATAAGTGTATTACTAATTATATAGCCTCGATTTCAAGTCTCTTGTGACACTCGTTTTATCCCACAATTTATAATACAATAAAAACAGTCATGTCGGATTACACATTTGTTAAGCACTTCCGATTAGAAATCATGCGGTAGACCCTAAAATAGTCGTACCAATGTGTTAATATAATTTTGTTGTCGTTTATTATATTTCCTCATGAATTGCCAGTTGTACTACTTTGTATCTTAAAAGATATCCCTGGAATGCATAGTGACTGAACGGCGCATTGATATAACCTCTGAGTTCAGCGGAAGAATACCTTCAGCTTCTATATGTAACACCGCACCCGCGTAAACGCCATTTTCTCGTCTGTGGTCCAGCAAATTACTTAATAGTCACCAGAACCAACGCTTTTTTGGGCGAAATGGCCGTCTAGAGCAGCGATCAAGCAGCCGCCAACAAACAGTGCATCCAACCAGTGCACTGAGCCAATTTTAATTAATCAAAATGACGTGAGTATAATTTTGCTTTTATTTCGATTCTCTGCTTACAGGCCTTCAAATGCCGCTCGCGTACCAGTATATACGGTAGAACATTATAACCACGAAATATGAGTATTTCATAACCCACAATCAGATTTCTAAAAGATTGTACTGTCTGATTTGATATTTTAGAGTAGCCTGCCCAATATTAACACGTTTTCATTGTTGAATGTTACAAATGTGATGAGGCCTACATCCTTCCATACATACTCTAAGTCGAAATGTTGTTCTATCTTATCAATTTTTCTCCATTTAAATCACCAGAACAAATTACTGTATCGAATTTCTATAAATATTATATCAGTTAACGAGATGGGCTTGCTGCCAACGTGGCGTTTAGAAAGTAAGTCGTTTCCTCCTTTTGTGCCAAAATGGCGGCTTGAGCAAAACAGTGTGTGGCTGCTTGAGCTGTTTTTCTGGTTTGCTATTGTGCAGCTGAACGGCCATATTGGAGCTGACACCCTGATTGACGTCAGAGTCATAAGAGTCGAGGCGGAGTTTAACTGAATTGTTCCGAGCATGAGCCCCCTCAATCCAAGTGTAGTGTCAGGCACACCAAGATCACGTTACATTTTTACCTTGGCAAATGCAGTAATGACATAATCTCACATCATTTTTATTTGTGTATACACATTGAAATAAATAAAAATAAATGTTTTTTAAAATCCTTTACCTCACGTCTTGCTTCTCTTTTTTTTTTTCTTTCATTTTTAGGTCCTTTGTGGAATCCCTCCGTTCTGCTGCAGTCGACAGCAAAAAAGACTCCGGCCCATACATATCTCCGCGTACGCCGTTCGTCACCAACAACAGCCACTATGACCATGATGATGACAGACTCACAGTTTGGCCTGGGAGACATGGAGGCCCTTCTCTGGGTGCCTTCCTCTCCCATGGCTGACCCCACGGGGTTCCTGCACCCCCACTCTGATCCAGCAGAGGAGCCGCACGGACCGGAGGGCCCTCTGTCCTTCTTCGCGTCATCGTTGCCCTCTTCATTTTCCTCACCCTCCGCCTCCTCCTCCTCTGCCTCCCCTCCTGCCTTCTACTCCCCCCCCACCTCGCCGCCCCCCCTGCCGACCAACGGGGACAAGGCCGGACTTGGGCCGGACGTCCTCTCCCTCCCCTGGTTGGCCCCGTCCCCAGGGCTGGGCCGCGTCGGAACGGAAGTGACCAGTGGTAAAGGTAAAGACCCTCACATCTGTAGAGCAGAGAACACCCCCAATTTACCTAAGGGCTATAGAAGGGCGTAGCATGATCTTGTACACAATTTTAGTTGGTCGTTAATGATATACCAGCTGAAAACGGAATGAATCTCACTTGATTTGATTATTGCTCATATATAAAATGTTGAACACACCTAATCATGTTTGAGGTTATTTGGTGATGATGATGTCTTGAATAGTCTAGTTAATGTATTAACACTTCCACCGTTCCCCTGTAGGTGATGCGTTCTGTGACCTTGACTGGATGACGGAGAGGATGGACCTGAGCGAGTTCGACCTGGACTCTCTGATTGGCTCATGCAGCGCCGATGACGACGCCCCTAGCTCACCAGAAGACCTCCTGGCCTCCCTCGAAGGTCCGATGGGGCTCGACGCCCTCCCTGACCTCCCCCAACCGCCCCCTCCACCTGCCCCACTCAGCCCTCCAGCCCCCGCTGTGATCACCGTGTCTACCCCCACCGACTTTGTGATGTCACCTTCTTCCGAGCCCGCGTTTGAAGTCGACCTTTGGGAAGCCGCCTCTCCGCCGCCGTGCGTCCCCGAACCCCAGGAGGAGCTAGAGATCAAGTCGGAGCCTGACTCCCCCGCGCCCTCCCCCGCCTACACCCTGGACCTGGGCTCCGAGGTGGACGTAGTGGAGGAATGCGAGGCGAAGCCGCCGATGGTGGCGAAGCCCGCTGCCATCGTGCCCCAGGTCCCCAGGATCATCCTCTCCCTCTCCCCCACCCGCATCGTCCTCCTCTTGACCCCAAAAGACCAAGTCACCACCACTGTGACCACCATGCCAGCGGTGGACCAGTCCTCCCCACGGGCCTCCACCACATCGTCCAGGCCCTCCCGGAGCAGACCCTACCCCGACCACAGCCTCCATTCTCCCGGCTCCAACGGAGGTGGCAAGGTGCGCTCCACCAGGGGATCGACAGGGGAAGCGGGTGGTAGTAGTAGTAGTAGTTGCAGCAGCAGTAGGTCATCGAAGGCTCCCAAGGACAAGAAACTGAAGAAGATGGAGCAGAACAAGACAGCTGCCACACGCTACCGCCAGAAGAAGCGTGTGGAGCAAGAGTCCCTGAGCACCGTGTACTCAAACCTGGAGAGGAAGAACATCGAGCTGACTGAGAAGGCCGACTCCATGGCCCGCGAGATCCAGTACCTCAAAGAGCTGATGGAGGAGGTCCGCACGGCGAGGCTCCGGAATGGTCTCGGTGCTGACCTCTAGTGGGTGGAAAGTGAAAGTAAAAGGACTGCAAGATGAGATGGGAGGGAAGGGGGGGTGTATGTGCAAAGAGTGTTTAGAAAGAGCTGGGTGCTGGGTCTCAGGCTGTAGGTTTCAGTGTTAATACCGCAGAACCAGGGGCTGTATTGAACTCGACAACGAAACTCGATAACAAGGTCACGTTCGCTGCAGAATCTACTTTTAAATTCACACAAATGCACATGTTGATATTTGGCCCATCAGACAAGCAAATGCAACTATTCGTCTTAAGCTGATCAGAATACTTGCTGTTTTTCTGCAGTTTTGAGTATAGTATTGTGTAAGTATTGGAAATCAAGGTAAGACTTTTTAAATCGAATGCTAGTATTGAGTTGTAAAACTCGCCCCTACAATGTCTGAGGTACCCACTATCCAGTTATTTGATTTGCCCTGATGTGTCTCCTTTGTTTTCAGTGTAATTATATTTCTTAACTTTGTTTTTAATAACTTCTGCCTGAATATGAAAAGTAGTTGTTTGTGACGCTGTATTGCCTATCCAGTAACGTATGCATTTGTTACTCATTCTGTTTCTCTGGACCTAACTAATATTTAATGATATTTAGTTTAAATTAGGATAAACATGTCTTTCTCAATAAAGAGATTATAACCCACCTCGATTTAGTTTGGTGTCATATTTTCGTCATATATGAGCACAAACATCATTTCAGGACACAATTGACATGCAAGGGCTTCATTTTGTTGATTAATTTTACATAATTCAGTTGCTGAAAAGTGCAACATTTTCATGAGTCATGGTGACCATGGATTTATCACCCTCACCTTTTGCTGAACCTATTTGAAGACCACATTTGATATATCTTCAGTTGAATGTAATCATTTCACTATGTTTACAAGTCCAATGAATTGTAGCCTTAACATGAGACAGGAAAGGCTGAAGTTACGCAAGTCATGTGTCTGAATACACGCCCACCGGTGCTTCGGGACGATGGTTACACAAGATAAGGCATGAAACTACCTTGGAAGAATGAATAGAATAAACAATTCTAGGACGCATGAGTAGAGTTGAATTGCATTGTAGATGCTATGATGTATGCTTACGACAAAGCAAAATGTCCTACTTCTGTGCGAGCGTGAACAAAATGCTATTGTGATCGATGCAATGGCTTGCAAAGTTCTTCTGTGAAGGCCCCAACAGATGTACATATTTATGGTTGGAAGAGAATAGTCGCAGCAAACTTCAATACACCCAATGTTCAGCAAAAGCTATGTTGTCATCAATGGATGATTGATTGCTCGTTTGTATAAACGTACCTTGAGCAAAGCAAACGCGGTCCTCTGAAGAGCAGCATTTATATTTAGAGTGATATTTTTTGGTAGCTAACAGCGAGACAGAAGACAAGATCCAATAAACGGGTAAGTTGAGAAGACGACTCACTCCAGGTTAGGAGGTCTGACTCCAGGTAAGAAGTTGATGGAGGACTGGTGATCACAACAGGATACCACAAACAACAAAGTTATGAGGAAGTACCAAGAAAGAATATAGCAAGACACTGAACAGACACTATATCCAAAGCAACTTACAGCATCTAGCTCAAGGATGCCTTCAGATAGACTGAGGACCTCAGAGTTTGAACAAAAAGCCTTTTGTCTGGGAGTCAAACACCCTTAACCACTATCTTGAACAGGAACACGCAAGCTTAGTTGATATACTTTTCAGTTACAGGATGTTTTCCGATGAAACATTTTGAATTTGCCCTTTTCCCAGAAGAGTCACATGAACTATGCTGTTGTTCTGATGAGCTATGCGGAGTACAAGTACGCATGTACTTGTACTCCGCATAGCTCGCATATGCATACGCAACCAAGTTCCTAGTCAAATGCTCATGTGCAACGACCCACAACAACACCCTATTCAAAACTTATTGAGTTTACAAAGACTTAATTAAGATGGTATTTTTATAGCCCTGTGTGCAATGATTTTCATGCTGACTGACTTTCTTTGACATTGTGAGTATGTCTCACACAAGCTATAGGGTATACGAGAGAGAGGGCTATATAAGAGAGAGATATAAGAGTGTATAAGGGAGAGAGAGAGATAAAGAGAGAGAGAGAGAGAGTGCTGACTGCTGAGGAAGGCATTTCTTGATTTAATTACAATGTACACAGAATCTGTGAGCATCCAAAGTGGTCCCTAAAGATGCAGGACTTTTTTCCCTGGCGGCTGGCCCAGGAGCTCCAGGTACACTAGTGAGTCCTCATATGGATCGGAACCAACCTCAGGACTGTGCCTAGGAAAGCTCTGTCGCCCTGGTAATGAAGAAGAATGACCTCATTATCTGTGCCTTGCCTTCAGATGTCTCTGCGATACAGACGATATTGTACCCGATATTGTATTGTATGGGTATTTAAAATGCAAATCCACCACACAATGAGATCATATCCTAGTTTGTTGACAGACTTATCCACACAGGAAGGTTAAAGTTGGGAAAGTGAGGCTCTTGCACAGGAAAATTATCCCTCGATATTCAAATTCAGAACTCGTATTTTGCATGTAAATGTATTATGGTAAAACTATTCTGTACTATTCCAGGAAGAAATGGATTGTCTGACACTTCAGACAATCTCTCTTTGTTGGTATGGTGTTAGGAGTGGAAGATAATCAGGTTGGAGATACTCAGGGATATTCTGGGGAGGGTTCTCTAAACTTCTGTGTGAAAGTTTGCACACCCACACACACCCACACACACACCCACACCCACACACAGTCCAGTTCTCTTGTGCTGAGTCATTATGAGTCACTATGCTTGTGTCTTCTCCTCAGTTTTCTCCAAACTGTCAATACCATTACCTTTATTCCTGTTATCATGGCTGGACACGGAGACGAAGGATTTATGGTATATCCTACTCCTTGATTTATATAGGCTACTTGACTTTATGGTTTGGCAGTGAATATATGAAACTATAGGCCAAACAATAACATAATCACATCATATCAGTAGTGAATAATTGCGAATACAAATAGCCAATCAACCTTTACTGCCAAATGTCTCTGCCATTAAAGGTCAGTGAAGTTAAGTAAAGTGAATAATTACTTTATAAGTACAACTATTTGTGGGTGAATAGTATCGCAAGGCCAAACCACTTATTTCTGCTGACCTTAAAATGTTTAGACACTAAGATATACAAACTTATGCTACTGACAAATTGCATTTGTGTGAAAACGGGTAAACACATTCCAAGACAAGACACACCGCCCTCTAGTGACGATTTTGCAAACACAAAAAGATAACTGGGCTCTTTTTAAAGAAACAGGTAACATTTAGCAGCATTAATTATATGATCCATGTATTTATTTTTCATTATCAGTACCACCAATGTATTTCAACTGTTGATATTGTTAATGCATTCACTTGCTTTCCATTGTTTTGATTAGGCCTGTCTGGTCTCAACACATTTAATCAGAATTATGAAAGCAATCTGAAACTGCCATGATAATAAATACAGCCAAAGCACCACAAAATAGACAACAATATATCCATATCTTTTATTGTAGCTGTCCAAGGATAAACAATTGTATAAGCAATTATGAAATCACCATTTTTAGGACCACACACACAGCAAGTTAACTCAACCTTAGCTACAATCAATAGTGTAACACAGTGCAAAATGTTGTTGTTCTTTTCATATTTATATATCTATATATCTATATATATCTATATATATTTACCACGTTACATCTTCTACAATGTAAATATACACAGCTTCTAGAATGTATTCACAGGTGGAGCGGAACATTATTAAGGTAGTGGACTCAAGACTCCAAAAGTAACATTTAGGAACCGTTCCACATCCTTGCGGCGCACGTGGAAATTCATGCTGTTTTTTTTTTACACTAAGTGCTGCGTCAGCCTACCATGATGAGATGGGGCACAGAGTTAAATAGCATTTGGAACGAAAGCTAGCTCAGGGATTTTTTCCCTTTGAGCTATACTGCTCCTGAATGAGAATTGTCAGCTTTGCTCTTCTTATTAAATGCATGGCAGTGCTATCGGTCACACTTTATTATTTAGGTTATTTTTTTTGTTTGTTGTTAATACCATTGACCTTAACAGTACTGGGCTCAAGTGTTTGAGGTTTTTTCTCCTTGTTATTCTTCTTCTTCTTCTTCTTCTTCTCCCATAGCAGTAGAGTTATAAAAGGTGAGGAAAATGGCGTCACTGTAAAAAATGGACGTGGCTTGCAGCTGCAAGATTCACCCCGTGAGCTTGCCAACAACTGCGTAGGCACTGTGTCGTGTATCTTGGATTGCATGCGTATCATCTCAGCATGCTTCAGGGAAATTCTTTTTGTTGTACATATACACGCATAT
>JAOPJO010000088.1:8550223-8560783 GCA_027123675.1 Molva macrophthalma
GCATCGTGTGTACCTGGCATCGCTCAATCTGTCCGGTAGGGCCATGAGGCGTGAGAAGTTCCCCAGGAGCGTGACGCGGTCTAGGCTTCATCTTCTGCATTGTATCAATTTGACAATTTCTATCAAGACCCCGGATATAGGAATGAAATGCAGATACTTGAACATGTGACTTAATGACCAGATACCATTTGCTGGACGTTTTTCATTCATCTGGAAACCAGACGAATCTGCAAGCTCATGTTTTGTTTCCTCTGAGAGATGCATCTGGTCCCCCTCCCGTTCAGACAGATTTCAAGCCGACCTGACCCATGTCGGGCCAATCACAACCGTTTGTCTAATATGGGCGGGGTTTGATACAATGAATGTACAGAGGATCACCATGGAGACATTTTCGTAAACAAGTAAGATGGCTGCCGCAAATTTCAACTACAAGCTTTTGTTGATAAGAAAGATGTGTTTCTGGAACTTCCGACAAGATTTGGTTTACCAACTGGCTCTACAGCGTTTCGTTGCTATGATTGGCTGTCGGTCTATCCAATTGCATCCAGAGGCATTTAGTCTGTGCCCGATAACGTCCCTTGCAAATAAAAAATGAGAGACATTCCAGACTGAGAAACATTTTCAATCTGGTCTTGGCAATGTCAGGCTATTTTTTATATAATGCATCTTACAATTGTATCAATTTGTTAGCATGGAGTAGGCCTGGCAGTGCTAATGCCAAAACAGCTGAATCTACCTTTCTACCAAACAGCTGAATTTACCTTTATGCCAGCATTTTAATATGGCCATCCATCAAATAGCTGCCTTGATGGCTAAAATGTACACAGGCTACTGCTATCGTCTTTTTATACTCAGAGAAAAACACATATAAAACAGGAATAGACCATTATATTAGACATTATTGGACTTGACTTTTTCTTTTGGGTTGCAGCTGTGTGAAGAGATACAGCAGACGGTATGTGTTCTTTTCTGTTTGAGCAGTACAAAGAAGAACAGGCAGGCACATAGGCTGCCAGCTGTTCCAGCATCTGCACAAACTAATTATCTAGAACAGCTGACGGCGTATAGCTAACAGCTCCATATGGGGCAGGATGCTAAGGCAAAGTTGAACTTTTCACTCAGACAAACTTGTTCATGGTGTTCATTGACCCCATTTTGGTGCTGGATGCTGCCATGCTCATGCTCAGCCGTATGACGATCTGGTGGGAGAATCATACCCTCAACCTTGGCGGATGTATCAGTGTTAAAAAGGCTCTCAAAACCTCATGTCCTAAACAGCAAAGCATGAGGAAAAGGTTTCCATTGGAAAATAACTAAATTCATCCTTCACTCGTGATCGCTGTGTGTGTTCATTGCGTTCATCGCATCTGTTTAGTTTATTAGTTAGCTCTGAGCTTGGGCCCATTGCGCAATTTTCCTGCTCGGACGTTAATCGCCATGACAGCGAGCACTGCTGCGAACAAAAGGCACACATCCCATAATCACCATCCAGGCAGAGCCAGGGAAGAAGGCTGGGTTCCTCCTTGTGGCGCTGGAGAGGAAACCCCGGCCAAGCGGTCCTCTGGGGCATCTGCGCTCCTACAATGGAGATGCTAATGCACTGTCTGCTCAGCCAATCAGCAGGGGCATACGGTGAATGGAGTACAGTAGAGGCAGGGTGGGAATCCTGTGTTTACGCATGGACCACCGTTTCCTCTGTGGCACAAACCCCCCTGGCTTCCCACCGGAGTTCATTATGTTATACCCTGAGAAAAGTGAATGAAGGGAACGCTACAGTTGGAAGACAGGTTTACTGGGCCGCAACTGTAACCGGCTGGAAATAATTGTGTAGTAGTAGCCGTCGAAACTCAGTTTGTGTTTAAAAGTAATTTAGCCGACAAGCTGTGGCTGTGTGTGGGATAAAGTTATGATGAAGCAGTGGATTCCGGTCTTGTGATGTCTGGCTTCAATCGAACATCTATTGATGGCTTGATGCTTTGCGCACTAAACCACCATATTATGCATGGTATGGGATTTTCAGGGAATTCAATTTGTTTTACTGTATTTCAGTTCCAACAGTAACTTTATCGACACACTATACCACAATTCAACATTCGAATACGATCCCGCGCCCCTCCATTGGCTCCATCTCGTCACCAAGCATCACAAGAAAAGAAAAGAAAGAAAAAAACAAACACCCCACCCACAGCATTTAAATCAATCAGAGGAAGTGTCCCGACCCACGTCTGATCCTCGTGCCCACGTTCAACCCCCTTTTTTATTCATCTATTATCCCCTCTTTTTTTTCTAAACAGATCCACCTCCCTCCCTCCCTATTCCCCCTCCCAACCACCACTTCCTGGCTCCTTCCTGGCTCCTCTGACCCCAAAATGTTAGCAGATGAGAGGAAGACACAAGGCCAATAGTCCTACGGCCAACCCCCACTGCCCTTCCACCACATCTTAGTGACCATTGTGTGGGTGTCCGAGCTAATGCCTTACCCCAAACCCCCTCCTTCTCCTCCTCCTCCTCCTCCTCCTCCTCCTCCTCCACTAACCAAAGAGGGGGGTTTGACTCCTGTACACACCTACTTACACAGTCATGCTCTGGGAGTGCTGCTTGTTTGGCTGCAGTGGCTGGGCTAAAGGTCTCTAAAACTATTGCTGCTCTCTCTCAAGGATTGTGGTGTAGTGGTGGCGGCGGTTGAAGTTACACACTGACACTTAAAGCAGCGCTGTTCTTTTACACCGGTCCTGAGAACAGAGTTGTACAGAGACTGTTAAAGGCATGCTACAACACCATGGCCATGGCAGTGGTGTGTTTAGGACAATCTTTCTGTAGGAGTCATGAAGAGGAGATTCCTAGATGCTTGTTATGGTAGCCATGGTATTGATTTGCATTGTGGATGACCATATTCACACTGTTTGAAAGCAAACAGTCCCGAAGGTTTAACCTTGTTTCCATCCTGATAATGATCTTTGTCATGATCATGATATTGACTGGGAGACTTAAACACTTTCTGCTGTTTTTCCTGATCATTATATCTCTCTGTTTGTGTGTGTGTGTGTGTTTATGAATGTGTGTATGTGTGTGTGGGTGTGTGTGTGTGTGTGTGTGTGTGTGTGCCAGGTGGACCCTCTACCTGCAGCACTGGTGGACCTGGTTAGAAGCAGCTCCATCTCCTCCATCGAGGACCTGCAGCTGCTGCTGTTCTCCGACTCCCTGGGTAACCATGTCACTCTCACCTTACGAAGCCCAAAATACCAAAAACAACGATTATTTGTTCCCATGTTCACGATGATCACAACTATGTTGGTGAATCATAGTTTCCAGTAAAACATTATTTTTTAAATGGTGTTGTCATGAGTGCTGAAAAAGGACACAAAGTGTGTATAATTTATGTATGAAATGTTATAAAATGTTATTTAAAGATTAAACCAAATCAGCCTACTATTAGCTTTTATTATCTGAATGAGTTTTTTTTATTTGAGAGTGTTTGAGTATAAAGTATTGAGGGACCAAATCAAGGAAGTATGAAATGCTTTTAGTTAACACTGGTTAATCGCTACTGGAAAAGTGACACACAGTGACACATTCTCTGAAGTAATTGTGACTAACAAATAGTGGAAGAAATACTCAAGCCACGTAGACAAACAACAGGAGAAGTAAAGACGCACAAGCAGTGCAGACAGAGACATCCTCAGCTAGACCATAAGTCTCATGGACAGGCCTGTTCATCCGGGGCAGACAGAAATATGAACTAGTATTTAACATCCTTTCTCTCTCTCTCTTTGTTTTTTCTCTCTCTCTCTCTCTCTTTGTTTTATTTCATTAATCCTCTCACACACACACACACACACACTCTCACACACACACACACACTCGTATACACTCGTATACATGCACACATAGTCTGATAAAGAATGAGTGAGAAGAACAAAGAGAGAGAGAGAGAGAGAGAGAGAGCATGAAATGAACACGTCATCCGTACAGAACTGTACGAGTCAACAATAGCTTATATTTAGATGCGTCCATACTGACGCATCGTGTGTTTGTTAATTGTTTGCTCGCAGACCAGGAGGAAGAGGGCTCCCCAGTCCCAGGAGGTCATAGGTCACCAAGGAGCCTGAGTGAGTTCACAGCCCTCCCCCGACCACTACCCTTAAAACCTCCTCTTCTTACTCCTTGCTTATCTTACGCAAAGCAATAACTGTTTTGGTATTACTGCTGTAAACTTGACCACCACTTATAACGACAACAGCAACAACAAAAATACTAACCTCTTGATTCTGATTCCTTGCTACTCTTTAGTTTATTTATTTTTGGTAACTTGGACTCTTTTGTAGTCGCTCCAAAATGTATTGCTGCCTTGGACAAAAGTGTCTGCTAAATGACTAACAATAAAAGTCAAAGTGATGCGGTAACATTGATGACATTTAGATAAACCGTGTGTGTGTTTAGACAAGCATAGTTCTATCTACATTGTAAATGCACAGTTATTTTTAGCAGCTATGTTCTAAGCTGTTAACTACCGGTACTGTTGATACTACTTTCAGCTCTAGGGCGTTAACTCTAGATTAAACTGATTTTTTGTCTGCTCTATTGCTATGTAATTTTGCAAATGTCTTGGTCTAGTTCATTGTGATTGTGGGTTTCCTGCGAACGCTTTGCAGATAAAACCACACATTTGGGTGTGTATGTAAATGCTAAGGTCGCCGAACCTCAAAGTTCTTAATCTTAATTCGTACCAATACAAATAGAGACTCAATGGCACCCTTTCAAAGTAGCAGCGGGGCTTCTTTTCAGATCGCACACATCTTGAATAGATGTTAGCTATCACATTGCAGTCACTCCCGACCAGAGACAAGTCTGCCAGGGTGACAAATGTTAAGTGTCATTAGCATCATTAGCATGATGAGCATCAGCAGTAGAGAAGGTGGTCGTGCTGGCATGGAGAATTCCTGATTTTCCTACGTGAAAATAGGCTGCATTCCATTAGCTGTTCTATATCGATTCCTCTAGCGTTCACCTAAATCTCCAGATGTTCTCCTTGATCACTTTTACCCACTGTCCCTAAACTTAGTGAGCTACAGACACAGTTTTAGACGATAACACCTTTAATGACGCTGAAGCATCTTGGCTCTCTCATTTCCACACTACTCCTTTCCTCCTGCTCGTCTCATCGAGGGCTAAAGTGCAATGGGCCTTATTCATCTAGTAGCCATCTTGGTTCTAAACACCAGCTCCCCACCAGGCTAGTGTTTAGATCCAAGAAGGCACGTGAATAAGGCACGTAGGGAGGAGGACATGGGAAAAAGTTTTGGTACGTACCCATAGAAGTTCTTCTTCCTCATTATTCCAAAGAGGTGGAGCATGCTCAGTGGGCCTTCATGGTCATTGGCTAATGACTGGAGCTTGGTTTTAGTCACTATGGGATGTGACCAAATCCAAGACGACCACTCTTCGGTGGATATCTTTTTTTTTTCTGTGTCACGATAAGAACTACTGTGGACTTGTTGGATGTTCTGCAATTTTAAGTTTGACTGTAATTCATCATGGTTCAGTATTATTATCACACATTGAAACTGTCCTTGTGAAATACGTTAAGGAAGTAGGTTCAATTGCTTAATCAGAGCTGTGTGTGACAGCATTTTAGTTGTTTGATTTCGTCATTTATTAGACACTCATTGAAGGCAAATTACAGTAAATGCCTAACCCCATCATACAGCATGTTGAGGTTAGGCATCTTGCTCAAGGATGTCTAGAGGTTGACTTTGGGCACTGGGGATCAAACCCACTACCTTCGGCTGGGAGTCCAACACCATATAGCCACTAATAATGCTAATAATACTTACTACTTACTATAATTGTACTTCTTTGCCTACTTATTCTTCTACTGCAATTCTCAACAGCATTAAGACAATCTATATCTACTACTCTTATTACAGACTTATTTTTCCTTTAAATCTTTTCTAGTTTTATTGTTTTCAATTTGTATCAGTTTTTTTCTACTATACTTACTGCTGTGGCACCGGAATTTCCCATCTAGACTCAATAAAGTACTTAATCTTATCTTATCACAGTCGTAAGACATTTGTATAAGACATAAGACATTTGTATCTAATGGTGTCTCATCGTGTGTTTTTTCAGACGCCCAGCCGGCCCAGCAGGCTCTGTGCAAGGTCCGCACAGAGGTGGTGGAAGTGACCCGGGACATGTTGGACCGCAGCAACGCCCACTTCCTGTTATGGCCGCCGTGCGTGGAGGTGCAGAGGTGTTCTGGCTGCTGCAACGCCAACACCCTGCAGTGTGTCCCTGTGGACACAGACACCAGATACCTGCAGGTACACAACACGCACCTTCCAGTCGCACACTATAGTATTGACTATTTAGTCATCTTGGATCCAGCAGTTCTACTATGTTATAGCAGAAATGAATGCAAAGGGCAGAGTTACGCCTTGCTTCCTGTTTCGTTGCTGAGATATTCTACCGAAGAAAACTCATTTGCGCCATCAGACTTTAGATATTAATCTAAAGTCTGATTTGTGATACTATTTAGTCATCCAGTAGATGCTTTTATTCAGAGTGACTTCAGAGTGGATACAGATGCACGTCATTAACTGGCAGGTGTGTTGTTAGGGGCACCTTGCTTAAGGGCACCTTCAGGTAGACTGCGGACACACGGGTACCACCTGTGCTTTCAGCCCAGTACCAACCAAATAATGTATGATATGCAATACATAGTCATTACTGTGTCAACAAAGTGAGATTGTTCACATTTCTCTATGCATACTGATCCTCTTTACATACATCATCTTCTTAAAACAGCTTGAAACATACAAGGTATAAGGCATGCATCATGCATGCAAATGCAAATCGGGGCCATTCCACGATCCGCTGCTTCAGAACAGAAACTGATTAAACACATGAGACTTGCTCCAAACCTGACTACATTTGAATCAAGGTCAAGGTCTCCCTCGCTTTCTGCTTAACTATAATGCAATTTTATTCTTTCAAATGTCTTTTATGCATTCTTTTAAATCCTGTTTTTCATGTCTTTTATGCACTCATTGAAATCCTGTTTTATTTTATTGAATTACTTTTTTTTGTGACATTGAGTCTGCCTTGTGTATGAAATGTGCTATATAAATAAAATTGACTTAAAATGACAACATCCTCAGAGATCCTTTTCAGACACTCACTCACTGAAACACATACTAGACTAACGTCAGATCACAAATCCAATGCATCTTTTACATGTCATGCACTTTTTAACACATCCTGTTCCTATCCTGGTTGACCGGCAGGTGATGAAGATCCAGTACATCAACCAGAAGCCGACCTACAACAAAGCCGTGGTGTCGGTGGTGGACCACGTGGAGTGCCGGTGCCAGCCGGTGCCACGAACTCCGGCACCCAAGAAGAAATCCTCCAGAAGAGGGCCAGTTCCCAACAAGGACCAACACCACAACCAAACCATAGACCAGCAACAGGGCCTGGTATGCATTGTATTGTATTGTATTTTATCGTACTTCCCTTTGATACTTTAGTGTTTTCTGTGTGGGTTTATGCAGTGTATGTTGGTATAAATACAGATATTTACATAGAAATTTCTCAAGCTAATCTTGTTAAGCTAAGATAAGACCAAGTGTTAAATGATACAGCTAAGCCAACAAAAAAGTAGATATACTTTACACTGTATCGATTCACACAATTCAAATAAATAATTACACTTAGTTTTAACAGCCTATATCATTTTGTTATAACATCTGAATGGCAAGAAAAAAAAATCAAATTATTTTTCTATGAATCTGATTATGAATCTAAACTGAAAGAACTTTGTCTTCCTTATTCAAAGGGCAAGTCGCACTCTAAGGAGGAGCTGCATCGCCAGGACGAGATCAAGAAGAACCAGAGGGTCCACCTGGAGAAGCTGCTGGAACAGCACTGGAGCCCCCGAGGGGACACCTTCACCCCGCCGGAGGAGGAGCAGCACTACAGCCTGGCTGGGGCCGGGGGCGGAGCTTCGCGCTCTGGAGAGACTATTCATTACACGCCCCACTGGGTCCATAACGCCAGCAGGTTGCTGGAGACCAACGACGGGACGGGAATGCGCGGGAAAGGCGCGGGGCAATGGGATCCGACTCCGTCTCCTTTGGATGTACCTGGTGCAGGCCTCGAGGGGCTGGAAGGTCTGGTGGAACCATCCTTATCGCTCAACAGCACGGAGGAAAGGGCCAGGATGGATTGGGGACTACAGAAGAATGCAGACAGGCATCGAGAGACTCAGAGGGGAGATGACCGATCGACGGGTCCAAAGAGCCATGAGAAAGATCTCGCCACTCCGAACCCACAAGTTCCCACCGGTGCATCCCATCAGGACGTTGGCGGAAGTAGATTCCGACCGACAAAGGAGCCCAACCCGGATCCTCCTGGGAAGGGAAGACGAGGAGGAAATGAAACACCAGAGGAAGAGAGGAAGTTACGAATGCAGGAGGCACAGCTAGAGGAGGAGAGAGGGGAGCTTCTGCTCCTGCACAAGAGGCTGGACCAGGAGAAGGAACTCATACGGCTGCAACAACTGAAACAAGAGGAAGAGAAGGAGCAGGAGAAAGAGAGCGGGCAACAGCCTCACCTTCAACATAAACAGCATCATCATCTGCAAACAACAACACAAAAAATAGGTATGTTAATAGGTTTAGGGTTATGAAAAATGTATTTTTCTGTTGGCAGGCATAATAAAAAACGAAAAACACCTTGAAATTTGTGGATAAATCGTACGCTTATTTTACAAACTTATAACCTGAGCTGTGGAATTTGTTGAATGCCATATAAGTGTCATCCCTGTTCTCAAACCCAGTGACAACATCTCCAGCCACCACACCGACCCCAGTGACCCCAGACGCTCCCCGGGCCCCTGCCCGACCCAACCAGCGTAGGAGAAGGTTGAAGAAGAACCGCAAGAAAATCAGCAAGGCAGCGATGAGAGCCATGCTCATGTAGGACTGCCACTGACCCAAGTGAGTTCCACAAATAATTGAATTTAAGTTTAAAAGTGAAAAAGAGTTGAGTATTTTGAAAATGTACTGAATATTCACTCACTAATAGCTGACGGATGGTTATGGCAATCTCACCTACAGCAAATAAGATTACACAAAATGAATATACCTGATGGGTGAAACTTACTTCTATCTCTTCCTGTTTGTTGTTTTCTGCAGGGTCACATGGTTCTATTTTTTGCATTTCATTGGCTCTTCCGACTTCTGAGAGGAGGAGTATCCTTGTCCTCATATTTATTCTCCTGTCCGTTTCTTGTTTGTTCTGTGGGTTTTCGTCTTCTAGTAACACTACTAATGACATAATGAACATTTTGTTACCACTGGATGGAGTACAACAGTTCAAAAGAATCAAGTGTATGCCAATACAAGGTAATCTACTTCAACTGGCCCCCGCTTGCATTGACACGTTTGGTTGAAACTTTGTTGGACGCCAACCACGGAGAACCCACACCAAATGGTTGGGGAAGCAAACCCATTTCTGGTTGGAAAATGAGCAAAGAAAAAGGACTTTGATGGACATGTTCCCAGTTCTTATTAATGATTGCTGCCTCAATCCGAGACTCATCCCTACAACTACGAGATGATAGTGAAAAAGAAAATCTAACTCTTAAGAGTACTGATGGATTATAATGATGATTAATATGTCAACCAGGTAAACTGAGGACAATCTGTTGAAGCATTTCAATGGGTCAAAACTTTTGAACCTTAGCTTAAACTAAGTCTGATATTTTTTTCCTGTATAGGCCAAATACAGGCCGTAATACTTGTGATGTTTGACCCTCTCATGTTTTAAAGGGTTACATTTAGATGTTGGCATATCGCTTAGCAGAAGGACAATAACTTGAAGGTGGTTATATCTTGTTATTACTGAGGATGTGTGTGGATCAGGATATTTTGCAAAGTGTCTCATTCAACACGTATTTCCATCAGTCAACGGTTAAACGTATCATGTGTATTTGCATTTACAGCCACCAAAGGAAGTTTAGCCTTTCTACAAACTCCAAACTCCCAATCATTGTGTGAACTCGACACGCTAATATTTGCAGAAGCATGTATTCATCCCATCCCCTGCTAATTTGTTATCATTAGCTAACCAATGTTAGCATCTCAACCTTGTTTTTTCAACTTGAATACAGAATGCTTCCTTGTAGGTGGAAAGTCTTCAAATCTTCAAAACCTCATACAGGGGGTTAATTATTTGGAATAGGTCATCATTGTCGTATGACTGTAGCACCTATAACTCACTATTGCGTGTATTCTTTTCTTAAGTATTGGTGTATTTTTTTTTACTTATTGAGATCTACCTATATAATTCATTTTAAACACTGGAGTCTTACAGTTGTGATATTAAGTGCGACTGATTGTGGCCAGCAAGTCTTTAGAGAGATGGGATGGTGAAAGGGGAGGGGCTAACCGAATAACCGGTCTTGTGGCCGTTCTTATTTATTGCGTCTTTCCGATGTCTGTGTCCGTTTTTTCTTTACAAATACTGCATATGAAATGTGGTTTGACACGCGTATAT
>JAOPJO010000088.1:8581206-8591607 GCA_027123675.1 Molva macrophthalma
GGGGGAAGAGGGCTTTCTTTGAGCTGGTTCTTCATTATGTTTTATTCCTAACTGGTCAGCTCCAAGGATGGTAGGGACTTGGGGTGTGTGTGTGTGTGTGTGTGTGTGTGTGTGTGTGTGTGTGTGAGAGTGAGTGAGTGCGTGCGTGCGCAAGTATGTATGTACACCTATATGTCTATATGGCAGTTTGCTACTATTCTACTCGTCATTCAGCAGATGCTTTAATCGTAATGTAACTAACCATGAGTTCAGATGCATGCTGTTAAGGAGCAGCTGTGGGGATGTTATACCATGCCGAAAAATGTCTACAGGTTGGTTGCCGACTTTAGGAATCAAAACCCAGAACCTTACGTCTGGGAATCGAACACACTAGCCTTCACACTATCCTGCTAATATGTGTGTACGCAAGGGAGGACACACAGATCAACAGATCGATGGGCGAAAACAAGCTACACAAAATGTATTGAAGTAAGAGAAAAGAAAGAAAACGCACACACACACACACACACACACACACACACACACACACACACACACACACACACACACAAAGGCCTCACATGTTTTTCTCCTTGTGTCGGCATTCCACTTGGTAGGTAATGAAGTGAGCCAGCTCCTTCCTCAGCTCCCAGCTGCACGTCACTTTCTCCTCCCCGTCCAGCACGCACTGCATGCTGGGAGTCTGGTCCACGGCTATTGAAGTAACATAGGGATGGAGTGGGCGAGAGAGAGAGAGAGAGAGAGCGGGAGAGAGATATAATGTGCTTAACCAAAAATAAATGACGAACGACAACATTGGTAGAGGGACATTTCAAGTTGTCTGTGTGCAAACAAGGAAGAGAGGACGATAGCGTGACAAACAAGGAAATCAGAGTTTAAGAATACTTTTGAACGGCTGAGAAAAAAAGAAAGAAAAAAAGACGAAAACCATTAGAGCAAATAGGGGACAGATGTTTGACAAGAAAACCACAAGTTGAAAATGTATTTCTGCCGAAAGGTATTTGAGATTATTACATTGATGATACCACAAACATACACAACACACACACAATGTGGTAAACAACTACTTGAAACAAGTAATGAGGAGATGCTAAAGACAGAGATATAGTTTGTACTTAATATCACTTCACTGTATTCCAAACTGTACACCCAGTCACACACATCCTTAACACATATAAATATACATGGCTAAATTGAAATAATGTTATATAATACCAGTAAACAGAAGTTGGAATGAAGAGATAATGGTGTGGCTTTCCAGCGGTCTCTGATCTCTCACCTTCAGGAGTCTTCCACGTCACCAGGGGGCTCCACTCGCTCCAGTTCCGCCTGGTCACCTCCCTCGCCCTCACCCGGGTTTCGTACCAGCAACCTGGGCGTAATGGATGATCCAGGTGTTCCTTCTGCAGTTTCAGATGGGTTTTTGTCAACGTCTCACTCTGAGAGAGAGAGAGGAAGAGAGAGAGAGGGCGAGAGCGTTCTTTTTACAAGAAACAGCAGTGTCCCTTTTTTCTACCTTTTCACAAGCGTGCCTTGTCATCGTATGTTAACTTTGTCACATAAGGATGAAGAGAGAGATGGAAAAGGAGCTAGTGAGCGGGAGAATTCCACTGAATCCACACAACGTGTATAAAAGGTTCAATCCTGCTAAAAGGCTTTTATTGTTGTGTAGATTAGATATTGTTGTGTCACGCAGTAGCATTCATCTTTTTTTTTTAACTTGTATTGGTTTATTGGTTTCATTTTGCCGTAACATAATAACAGAATAAACATAGACATTTGTGTCAGTGAAAACTACGTGCAACTTATTCTTTATACAGAGGTTTTCTTTGTGTCTTTGTGATGGGTTTTACTTCGATAATGTCCAGCCAGTGTCTCAGAGTGGGCTGGTCCTCTTTGCACCATTTACTCGTTATTGCCTTCTTAGTCGCAGCAAGTAGGGTTTTAATAAGATATCGGTCCTGATGTAAATCTATTTCTTCTCTGCCTTATTAGATATTAAAGCTAACATTAGTACCTCATTGGACCACTAGTGCTAACACCAGTTCTGACAAGTTTCTCAACACCATATAAAGTTGTATGGTTCTGAGATTCTGACACTATATATATAGGTGTGGCTTCTTTACCATTCCGCCCATACCAATATAGATTGAAGATTTACCTGGGTAAATCTGACCATATAGGCGTGGCTTCTTTACCATTTCGCCCATACCAATATAGATTGAAGATTTACCTGGGTAAATCTGACCATATAGGCGTGGCTACTTTACCATTTCGCCCCTACCAATATAGATTGAAGATTTACCTGGGTAAATCTGACCATATAGGCGTGGCTTATTTACCATTCCGCCCACACCAATATATACCTCGATCCGGGAGATGCTTCATGAACCACCTCCAGAGTGCATGTCTGTTTACCTTGTATTTGTTAATAAACAATCGTGTTGAACCTTTACCACTCTCCAAGTGAACGCCTAGCCCCGAAACCACGATACCTGAGGCATCAAAACCAAGCTTCATCAGTCCTTATGTTATATAATTTCCTGTGTCAGGTTACCCAAATACAGCATATCAAACATCCTAGGCAGGACATACCCTTATAGCACTTTCAACTCCACACATACATCATCCCAATACTTTCAAATTGTCTTACATTTCCAGAATACATGAGTGTGATCCACATTTTCCTCCCTACACAGCCTCCTGCAGGGCTGATGAAAATTAACTTTTAGTCTTGGAAGTGATGAAGAATTTGACTGTATATTCCAACAGAATTTTTTCACATTCTGGAGCTAGTGGTTGTTTGTTTACCTTAAATATATTATACCATGTCTTCTTTGGATATTTCCATCTTGAGTTCGGTTTCCCATGTATCTCTAATATACAACCTAGATGTTCCTCTGTTCATCAAATTACTTTACCAACTATATACATTGATGCATTACACAGCGCCACAACCACTCCATTTTGGTCACAAGGAACATCTGGTTTCTCTTTGAGACACGGCCTCTTTCTCAAAATAATCTCCAACTTGCAGATACCTTAAATCATATTCTCTCTATAATTTCTGAAAGCTTTTGATTTTGCCCCTAGCTATTGCCATGCATATTGTTGTAATGCCTCTCTGTGCCCATTGTTTGAATCTTTGATCATGGATCCCTGGTTTGAAATTGGAATCATAAGCCATCCACCTGAGCACTTTTATCTCCTTCCAATTATATTTCTTAATTAATGTATACTAGATTTCCAAGGGGAATTTTGAGATTAAGTCAATCATTTTCTAATTTCCCTGAAAATATCCCTATTTGCAATCATACTCTTTACATCCCTCCATACTTAATTCAAGATCTTGGCATCTTGTAGTGTATCTTGCATCACACCAATTTACCAAAGGTCTGTAAACTCCATGCAGCATACTACTAGTCTTTAAGTGACTGATTTTATTTATTCATTTATGTATGTGTATTTGCATGTATTTTTGGGAGGATGACGGTGTCTACGGTGATGCAATGCATACTTTCCACATGTCCTGGCCCTCTATCCTGTAGCTCAGCTGGTAGGTGAGATTCTGGCTGAGAGGGGATGAGACTGGGTAGGGGCTGGACCACTGGATCAGCTGGTCTCCTTCCCCCGAAATATGGACAGACAGATCCACCGGTGGACGCACTCTCACTGTTCAAACACAATTAAACATGTTATCTCATGAAATACAATTTGGCTGTTTAGAAGATGTTTATTATCCAAAGCCAATGACAGTGATTTCAGAGATGTGCCATTATTAAGGGGCAGGTGGTTGGTTAGGGGGCATCTGGCTCAAGGATCCTCGCCTGCTTACAGGCTAGGGTGAGGGCATTGGGGATTGAACCCAGTACCTTTCGTCTGGGTGTCGGTCCCCCCTAGCCACTACACCTACATCCTGCCCCCACATCCCCATAAGTTGGTTTTGATAAAAGTGCCTGCTAAATGATTCAATAGATTCAATAGAAATAGTAAACAGGTATCAAGTTTCAAAAGCCAAAATTCCCACTGTGATGATGGTTTCCTAATTAGGCCACCATTATGAACCATGAAGAAAGCCACCAAAGTGATCTCTAAGATGCCTTTACTCTAAAGATGGCAACACAGATGGGGAAATGGTGATAGACCTAAGTATAACCTTATGTCTTATATCTATAACCTTATATTTCAATGCATTATTTCCCCCAGTTTTCATAGTTCCCCCAAAGATTCCAGAAGGTGTTTCCACCCAGCTAACAGACAGGGTTCTTAGGTGACTATTGTTTCATTAATGACAAGTTCCCACATTGCTTGGAGAGGTCCAGACTGTGGCGGAAAGAGGAACAGGAAGTGGCGGTCGGGGTTTTGAAGAAGAACGTGTGGTTGATTGCGATAGCGAAAAGGGAAGTGTTGAATCGGCATCGCATCAGTCGGTGGTGGTCTTCGTGAGGGGCGTGGGGTCCATCGAGGGGCTCACACAACGACTCCCTGCAACAACATGGACATCAGGTCTGATTGATCACTGATCGATAGCTGATCATTCAATTGAGATGGATAATTATTTGGGGAAAAATAAATAGCCAGATACATTCAAATGAAATATTATCTATATCTATCTATATATCTATATATCTATATATCTATATATCTATATATCTATATAGATATATATATCTTTCTCTATCTCTCTCTCTCCCTCTCTCTCCCTATCCCACTCTCTCTTCTTCAAAAAAAATGAAGAATTCCCATGCATTTCTTCATCAGTATGTAGTTGCTTGGAATGGATGCCGTAAGATTGAATGAGTAAGTACATGAGTAATACAACATAAAATAATAGAGGAAATGAACCGTGGCAACACACTAATCTGGAAGACGATTGCTGTTGATCTGAACGATTCGAGAATGAAGAAGTTACAATGCAAAGTAGTTTCTGCTTTCACAATAACACATCAAAATGAGTAGATAAGGCGTTTTTTTGTCTCTTTGGATTCCTTACTCTTTCAAATGTGTCCTATCGAAACCTAAACTATCGTGTATTCATCATCCCCTCTCTCCCTTCCTGCCATACTGGCTGTCACCACCGGTCGCCTGGTCGGCGATTGGCAACGCCTTAGTGCGAACGCACTGCTTAGCCCTGCGTCAAACCGTAAGGAAATGCCCCCTCAACAAACACTGCAGACGGGCCGACTTTTCAGACCCAATAAGCAAAGCACGTATGGTGGGGCTGTTCAAAGCTAACCATCCCTTACTCCATCGCTTCATCCCTGCCTCCCCCTGTCCTTTACATATTATTTTCATCTCTCTCTCTCTCTCTCTCTCTCTCTCTCTCTCAAGTCAAGTACATTTTAATTCTATACTCCTTAATCACAGTTAGTCTCAATGTTCTTTGCAGGCAATATTTTTTGACACCCCCTAACCCTAGTCCCCAAAAGAGCAACTAAAAACTCCTTATGGAGGAAGAAACCTTGAGATGGAACGCAGAGTTAGGGATCCCTCCTTCTATGGATGGTTAGAAGTGCAATTGGTGGCATCATGGACATATACAATGGAAACATAACAAACAATTAAAGTTAAATCTCTCTCTCTCTACCTGTTTCTATGGGGATTCCAGTTCCAGAGTTCCAGGGTCATGTTTTCCTGTGTGCTCAGCTCCTCCCTCCACTGGCAGTAGACTTTGGATTTGTAGTTATTATAGCACAGAAGGGACTCCAACTCAGGTGACACTGAGGGGGAGAGCAAGGAGGAAGGCGGCGATTAATGTTAATATTTAGTATTTATTACAGGGCTAGAAGTGTACACCTTACCCGAGATGAAAAGTTTACTTTACTCTTTCTAGTTTAATCTTTTTGAGCTAATTTATACTGCGTATTATCTTTTCTTGTTCCAAGAAAATAAGCATCATCATCACATATGCTAAGATCAGGGTGTACAAGGTTATCAGGTAAAGATCCAAACATGAAAATTCAAGGGAAGAAGCATGAGAATGGAAAAAGCTACATGGTTTAGGTCAGTTTATAGTTTGACTACACTCACAGTACAGTACACAGTACCCTCTAACCCTCAAACCCTAACATCGAGCCTCACCTTCACACCTAACCCCCTTCAGCGGTCAACACATGATGAGCTTTTAGTATCTGCATTGCCAGCGTTGCAAATGTTTTCCTATGCAGTTGAGCGCTGTAGGCTTAGCGCACCCTAACGTTAACACTTGCTTTGGTGTAGCGGACAGCTCAGATTCTCTATCAGTTCACGCTGACCTATTGAAGCGCATCCAATCAGGATACAGCTTTATTTGACGTTCTACAGCCAACAGAATCAAAGCGCCAACAGTTTTCTTTTATTATTTCCTGTGCTACCTTTGCTAACCCCAAACCTAACACCCTAACCCTGAAACCTTACCCCAAAGCCAATTTCTAACCTATCCCCCCAAACCCTTAAACCTAACACTAACCTAACTCCGTAACCCTAAACCCTCAACCTAACCCTTTCTAACTCCAACCCTTAAAACCTAATCCTAATTACCACCCTAACCCTGAAACCTAAACCCCTGAACCAGACTCTCTAACCCTAACCTCAATTTACTCTTCAATGCAAATCCTATGAGAGTTTTGGCCCAAAGTAGACTGGAAGTTTGTGCTGTTTGAATGCAAGCAAGGCTTACCACCATGGAAGCTGCTCTCATAGAGAGTGCAGTTATCTGGACCAGAGCAGAAAACCAGGAGTGGGAGAACAGCACAGAAAAGAGCCCAGCTGGGATACATGATTCCTGGGGAACGTCAGGTGTGCAGAACCCCTGGTCTTGATTGGCCCTTTTTAACCCGAGGTCTTTTTCTGTTGTTTATCCATAGCTGTTGTTAGAGAGAGAGGGGGAGAGGGAAGGAGAGAGAGAGAGAGAGAGAGAGAGAGAGAGAGAGAGAGAGAGAGAGAGAAAGAGAGAGAGAGAGAGAGAGACGGGGGAGAGATCGCATATGGTCACTTAGAAAATGTTTTTTAATTAAAGGACACATATTATGACGTTATTATGTCGTGAAAAACAGTTACGACATGTAATGGAGTGCTGAGCATCGCATAATGAATCATGGCACACACTACGCACTTACTTCCCCACTTCCCATCCCTCCTTGAGAAACGAGGACTTCCAGTCAGCTGTTGTCCCTCCTACTATGGAAACGCAACTTCTGATCTATTACTTCATGTGAGCTGTTAGATATAGAATCAACTGACAATATTTTGCACTTTGCGTTGAGCTTATGCAATACAAAATGCGAAATATTGTGGCGTTGGATGTTTTTCCAACTGCTTATAAAGCACAGCAACAACGTGCATCCTTTTACGGGTAGGGTTACCAGGTGTTTCACTTCATGGGGGACTGTACAGCATTTTTATCCCTTGTACCTCCTTCCCACATATTGAGATGATGTCCCGCGTTTTGATTGGCTCTAGTTTTCAAAAGTAGAACCACTGCAGTACAGACGCTTTCCTTAAATCTGGCATCTATCCAATGGCTGTGTAGAAAGCAGCGGAAGGCTGCTGTCACGGGGGCTGTGTATAATGTCAGTCAAACTGCTGAAGGTGGGTCAAGCGCAGGTTAACCTGTCACTGTGTTTGCTGCCTGCTACACCTCACCCAACAGGGGAAAATCGGGAGTCACCACAAAGTCACAAGCTATGCAGATTTAGGCGGAATAAGTTAGAAACTACCACAAAGAAAAGCTACAACAAAGACTTGAGACTATCTCTCAGCATTGGTATGGTGTCCCACACGAACCTTCTCCCACATTTGGTTTGTTGGGATCTGGTCACCCTATTTACACGTCATAGTTGGTAAACTGAAATTCCCCAAACACTGGGGTTCCGCAACAGTAGTTTTGAGTTAACGTATATTTGCTTAGTTTATGGTAACAATCATTTCAACAATTGTCCAAATGTCTGAAAAGTCTATTGTGTCATTGTAACACGGCCCATTGCTACAGGCCACCTAGGTGGCTGCCACACTCCACCTAGGTGGCTTTCTTATGGCTCCTCCATAACAAGGACACGCAGGGTGGACATGTTGGAACCGTTTTATTGCCAAGGTTGAGTGTAATATACAGAGCAGGAGGTGTAACGTGCTGCCATGCCAGAGATCTCCTTGAGTGTGTGTGGTGATTGCGGGTTTAATCTCTGCACACTGATTTCTTAATGCACAGGTATGCAGCACTACCCAGCCCCACAGTCCAATCAGTCTGACTGACAGGTGAGGCTGCTATAAACCACCAGCCATCAACCACACACACTCCACAGTCATATTAGTTGCCCTCATTTGTCATTTCAATTTAGCTCATAAATAGAAGAAAACATGCATTGAAAACCCATAGTCAGCTTTTTAGTCAGCTTAAATCCTTAGCACGGATGTCACAAAAAGATGTGTATGCCAAATTTAAAGCATATTAATTAAGAAACAAAAGCGTTAATATTCAAATGGATTACCCACCTTAAATTATGAGGCAATATATTTGCCTCTGGCGTCTATGTTTGTCTTCCTCTTCCATCTGACTGTCTCTCTGTCTATTATGACTTCTTATGTTAAAACGTCAGTGAAACAAGTCAAGCTTCCTCTTTTCTGTCCTGGATAAGACAAGGGTGAATATGTGGGCTTGCCTACTTCTACAGAAATTTTGTGAAAACAGTGCTGTCAGCTTTATTATGAATTACGGACATGTCATAGTTTTGGGAAGGAGTGTTCTGATTGGCTGTTCAGTTAATAACTAAATGCTGCCAGGACATATCTTTAAAGGTATTATTTAAGGGTTAGCTCCACAACTCAACTTAATACACCTTCCAGATAATGTAAACATGGATCTATTTACATGTGTATATCTGCAATAAACTACATTAAAAAGATGAATTCCAAAAACGAATTTTACAAGCAGTTACTACAGTACTATTTTGTTCCAAAGAACTGTTTGTTCCTCTGCGAGGCTGTGCCCAATGATACAGGTAACCCGGACAATAACAACACTCAACAACTCATTTGAAGTAGCGGAATAAGAAATGGTTATTCGGAATGAAATGGTGCTGTAGTAACGCATCTTGTCAAGTCATTAGGGTGTGTGACTCTCAGACCAAAGGTCCACAGTCTGTAAGCCTCCTTGATCAAGACGGCCTAACCCCCACCTGCCCCCTCAATGACAGAATCTTGAAATGATTCAGTCTAAATCGCTTTGGATACATTGTGCTGAATGACTAAATAGTAAAATAGTAAATAATACAATCCCTGATCTAATACTTACTTATAATAAGAGCTATATTTGGTGTTAGACCTCAAACCATTTGACAAAGATGTGTGTTAGCAGCTACAGCTGTGGGCCTGTTTCCTCTGTGTGCCACGAATGGTCCACCGCTCAGCATTTCAAGAGATGCCCTTGGGAATCGCAGGCACCCACATGCATAGAGCCTGCATGTGTGTCAACTTCCTCACAGAACTCTACTGGGAATTAGAATGGATAGAAAGAATACCTAAAAACAGATGCATTAAAACATTGCCTGAATTGCCAGTTAGTCTTTTATTGTTTAATTTGCTGTTAAACAGCCCTCTTGTCAAATAAGCTCCAGAAAATACACAGCAGCACACACACACACACACACACACACACACACACAGACACACCCACATGCGCACACACTCACACCCTCACACACACAGAATACACACATACAAACACACACACATACACACACATATACACACACACACTGGGTCTGCATATTACTTGACTGTTTCCATTGGAAAAATGGTTATACTCAGTTGTAGGCTTAATTTGATGAGGTTTGAATATTTAGCACAGCATTATTAATGAGTCCCTTGAAATTATATCACTTATATCATTGTCCTCTGAACATGCTCTCCCTACTGCCTCCTAGTGGCACACAAATGAACAATATTGCCCACAGGAAACATAAACCTTATCTTTATTGTATATTGGATAATAAATAAATAAGTAAAAATAAAAGTTGTGCAACAAAAAAACAAACAGTCAATGGTTTGGGCCAAGGTCTATAAAATAAAAGTGGAAATTTGGCTACATTTGACTAGAATTGAAAGGGCCTGATTAAAAAAGCAGAAATGCCAAGAGCCAATGGTCAGTCATCAGCCAGCGATGGATTGGACGTTGTCCAATAACAGAACAGAGTACACTCTGCTTCTGGCCCCTCAAATAGCTTCATATTTAAATTAGTTTTGTTTATCTATTTTGGGGAAGAGTGGAATATAAATAACTAGAGATGACATCAATCTCAGAGACAGGGTCCTACTCTCCGGCGGCCCGCGGGGCGGGCGGCGGGGCCCCCGGCGTCGGGGGGGGGGGGGGGGGGGGGGGGGGGGGGGGGGGGGGGGGGGGGGGGGGGGGGGGGGGGGGGGGGGGGG
>JAOPJO010000088.1:8792467-8808623 GCA_027123675.1 Molva macrophthalma
CCCCCCCCTTTGATTTTGGCCCCTGGAGGGGACTGACACAACCCTCTTCATCTCCGCCGGACTTAAGACTTCAGGAGACAGAGAGAGAGAGAGAGAGAGATAGACAGACAGACAGAGAGAGAGAGAGAGATAGAGACAGAGAGAGGGAGTGAGAGGGAGACAGAGAGGGGGAGAACAATAAGAGAGAGAGAAAGTGACTGGATGCTGTCTTTCGTCTTATCTGATACGACCTTATCAAAGAGGGCCACCAGGTCAGCCCCAACGGCCCCTGAACACTTCAGTTGGAATGCACAGAAACATGCAGACTACTGCATGTTACATGTGTCTGTGACATGTGGCCAATATCTCCTTGGAATAATTACTGATGTCTTTTGAAATTCTTCATGAGCAAGCAAGATGTCTCAATAGCCAATATATGAATAGTTGCTGCATTCATGGGCCTAGTTTTGTTTAGTTTAAATAGAGAGTTATTTTTCTTGTATATAGACATTCTTTTGAGTCTAAAATACAGACGTCATTCTTTTCGATTGATAGACGTTTTATTCAGTTTATATAGGCATAGTTATTCTCATCGTATACATATATTCATAGTTCTGTTCAGCTCAAATAGACATAGTTCTGTTCCTCCCTAGTTCAGACTGTTTACCTTATATATAATTATATCGTTCTGTTTCAAACCAGTATATCTAAACTTTAAAACAACAGCATATGATATATAACAATAATCTCCCAATCATTCATCACTGCCTGCATATTCTCTTCCCCCTCCTACCAGGTTCCCATGGCTTCAGTCCAGGACACCTTTAACAGCGCTATAGGCAAGACATGCGTCACAATTGAGAAGAAAAAAAGGGAGAAGCGATGAGAGCCTCCCTCGGAGACACACACTCTAAGGTTATGCAAGTAAATCTTTCTTCCCTCGCCTGCTCTGGCTGTTGTTGAGGTCATGCGTGCTTGGCTTGGCCCTGACAGTAACTTGGCAGACGTGACAAGACACGATTCTGGATTAGGATTCTGGGGCGGAAAAAAATTATAAATAAATAAATGGGAGTTTGAAACTACGAATTAATGGCTAATTCCCACCCCAACGACATTTCATTTTCCAATCGCTTTCTGATGTTTATCTTTTTCTATATGTTTTTTTTAAATGGCAACGCCCGAGATAACGCTTGGAATATATCACGTTGTGACACACTGGATGACGTTTGAAGGTTTATCTTTAAGAGGAAAAAAAAAAAAGCTTATCGCTTGGCAGGGATTTTATGGCAAAGGTGTGAAAGGTTACAGGGGGTCACCATGACAACAAAGTAAAACCGTTAGGCGAAACACACCTATCAGTCAGCACATGAGGTGGTGAGGTGGTGTGTGGGGGGGGGGCTACGGAGGGAGTGGGGGGCTACGGAGGTGAACCCCCAGCCGTCAGCATGCTCGACACATTACACATTAAAGCGCGCACACACACACACACACACACACACACACACACACACACACACAGAAATAAATGCTAGAAACAGGTGCTACAGTTCACAGTCCACAGGTAAGGCAGGTATGCATGTGTGAGGTGGCTGCTATAGTTTCCTCTCAGGGAGACTAAAGGTCCTTCTAATGACTGTTAGATGTTCTGGTGAGGAGGGAGGGGTTGGAGGATAGGGCAGTGCCCAGGGTGTTCGACTCACACTACCAGTCAAAAAGGTTCTGGGTTCAATTACCCCATGTAGGTAATTGAACGGCCTCCTTGGAGCATGAGCTCCCCAAACCCTACCTGCTCCTTAATGACATGTATCTTAATTCATGGCAAGTGGCTTTGGATTAAAGTGTCTGCTAAACGACTAAATAGTGAACAGTGAATAGTAATGATGGTTTAATGTTATGGTAATGACTTCTAAAGGTAATCTTAAATCGACTATAATCAAATGTTAATGAGTGACATATATTTTGAGTGATGAAGAGGTCCTGGTAATGACTTATAGCTGTCCTGGTAATGACAAAGATAAAGATGTGTGTGTGTGTGTGCGTGTGTGCATGCGTGCTTGCGTGCGTGCGTGCGTGCGTGCGTGCGTGCGTGGGTGCGTGCGCGTGTATGTGTGTGGGATGGTACACGCTGGTTTGCTCGCTGAACAAAAACAGTGTACTTATGTTGTGACTTTTGTCCACCTTTTGTCCACCTCTATAATCCTCTCCTTCCTCTCCTCCCTCGGCTTCCTTTCTCCATGGCGGACAGACTTCCCCAAGGCGTCGGGCGAGAGCTCGTCCTTCGACGAGGACAGTAGTGATAGTCTATCCCCGGAGCCGCTCTGCTCCCAGGATCTCCCCGAGGCTCCGGGAGCCCCGCTGTCTCCCCTGGGAAGCCTTACACCTTCCCCCACGCAGGTAACACAACCACCAGACCAGACAGGGGCCTTCCACCCTGGCCGAAGCTAGAACCCACTGTTAGCAAGCAGCAAGCATGCAGGCTACTCATAGTTTAATATTCTGTGTGGAGGTCATTTGACACAGAACTCAAACGATCCCCAATAGGATGTTAAAATGATACACGTTCTATAATATTTGAACTATTAATAGTACTAATACTACAACTTTTTCTTCTTATGTATTAGCTTATTTGGTGAGACAGAAACTTTACCGTGGGCTTCATACATGTTTCTTACTCAAAAATGTCCTTTCCAGTTCCTCAATCAGGTCCCGCCATCAGCCTCTTCTATCCCGACTAAACCCGCCTCCACCACAAATCTGACCAATGAGACGGCAGCGCTGCCTTCTCACAGAGCTCCCAGTCCACCATCGATGAAGGTCAGCCATCCAATCACATCATGGCAAGCCTGTCGAGAGTTTCTAATGAGTTTGTGACAGAATGACCTACCCATAGCCTTGGGTTTGTTTCCAAAAATATGATTTCCCTTGCTGCAAGAGTTTAAGCACCGCATTTCAAATGTAGCCAATGCTTAATCAGTGAGTGTGCACTGTGGACCTGGGGCTGTTGTTCTGTTCTTTTTATAGCAAGACAAATATCAATACTATGCAATAAACCCATTGTCTTCATCCCTTTGGTCTCCTCCACTCCCAGCATAAGATGACCTCTTCGGCCTACAGACCTAAGAAGCTGAAGGACCAGCCCAAGGTCACTACCATGTCTCCCAATGACAGGGCCAGTAAAGAGCCTTAGGAGTCTTGTGTCCCCTATGTTTCATTTTTATTTTATAGACTTTTTGATATTTTCATCTTTGAGAAAACATGACCAGATGTCAATCAATACGACACCCAGACATCTTCCCCCATCCCCCAATGGGACAATAGTCCACCCCCCCACCCCAAAGTCCACCGTCGGTGAAGATTTACAATCTAGTAAAGTTCACTTCTGTAAATCCTCCCATCAGGTGTCCCATCAGGAATTAAGAATGTTCCTCTTATCTTAACTACTTTCTTTAATCCCGTCTCCAGATCAGGAAGCTGAAGTACCACCAGTACGTCCCGCCGGACCAGAGGGGTGGCAAGGAGCCCCCCGCTCCCCCCCAGCTGGACTCGTCCTATGCCAAGCTGCTCCAGCAACAGCAGCTCTTCCTCCAGCTGCAGATCCTCAGTCAGCAGAAGCTCCAGCAGAAACTACAGCAGCAGCAGCAGAACAATAACAACAACAGTGTCAACTACGCCACCATCCTGCCTGCCAGGCCCAAGTCAGTCCCTAGTTTGTTACTTACAACGGAATCATTTACACAGTTCTCTTCAAAGGGACCTAGCCCTCGACTAAGTCTAATGCCTCTCAACTTTTTCTTTCCGCTGGGAAATACTGCAGAATGAATATGTTGTTTGCTCCGTCCCAACCAAAAAAAAGCATCAAATTTTAATAGCGAACACTACCGCCAACTCACCACTTTCACTCCTAAATGATGACATCATTCTCTTTAAATTGATGATTTAAGCGCCCTGCGGAGCACTTGTAAAGTCAAGTTGACGGGGGGCTGATGGCAACGCAACGCAGTATAGGGTATCAGTTTTTAGATGCATGTCATTCACAAGCAGTTGGTGGGATCGGGGTTCTTACAGGTAAATGTGGACAGTGGGGGTGGGGGGCAAATCCAGTTATTTCAACTTGGACTCCAACACCAGAGCCACTAAATGATCCTGCGAAAGTCTTTATAGTGCATTGGATGGCTGGGTGAGGGGAGTCGATGAGGGGTGAAGGGAATGGATGGCAGGGTGAGTGGAGTGGATGGCAGGGTGAGGGGAGTGGATGGCAGGGTGAGGGGAGTGGATAGGGGGGGTAAGGGGAGTGGATGGGAGGGTGAGGGGAGTGGGAGGGAAAGTGAGGGGAGTGGATGGGGGGTTTACAGGTATGTCCTTGATGCCTTTTTGGAGGGGAGGGGGTGGTGTCTATGTATCTGTGTGGGCGCACACATGTAATAGCACGCAAGCACTGACAATATCGTCTCCCCTTAAATCTGTCTCCGTGCAGGGATCACCAGTCACCCCCGGCCACCTCCTCTTCTTCCTCCTCTGCCTCCTCCACCGTCACCACCACCTCAGCCGCCGCCCCCTCCTCCCCACCCAGAAACACCAGTGCTCCCCCTGCCAGCCAGAGCACTCTGACCCACCAGAGGGCTGCCTCGGCTGGGGAGACCATGCCCCAGGCTCTGCCCTCCAACCTGGATGAGATGAAGGTCGGTGGATTTCCTCTAATTATCCACCGGTGGTCTGTCTGCCATTTGTACTTTAGTGTTGCCCAAGTTTTTGTCATGATCTCTTCTAGCCAGACTGTCCTCTCTTAAATACACATTTATATTTAGAGATTTAATTATTTTAGCAGATGGTTTTAACCAAAGCAATTTATGAATGAGGCTGAGAACAATCAAAGACTTCTCCAGAAATCGACCATACAGAGTGCAGAGTTGTCAGTTGATGGTGATATTCTAGGTGATAATCTGCATTGGAAAGGGCAGAGACACAGTGCATGTTGTTGTCATACTTAACCAAGGAGATTTCACTCAGGGAGAATTGAGCTGATTTTAGCCATTCCGCAGAGGCGGGGGTTATTCAGATACCCATCCAATCGAATGGCTGCATGTGGACATTTGTGAGGTAACACATTTTATTGGGTCAGAGGGACCTGTTCCCCTTGATACATCTGAATATAAATCTCAATGCTCTAATAAGTGGGCTAGGTTACAACCCTGCCGTCATTTCATTGGAGGGGCTGGTGGCTAGGACTTGACTGTTGGATACCAGAGCTGCCATTTCACTGAGTTGCGTGCACATTGAGAAATGGCCTGTCTGCACGGAGCTGACACAGGGAAATGTTGATGGATGATTTGTTTTATTGCTCTATCTGGAGTTGGCTTCCTTTACCTTCCTTTCTTGTATTTAAAGATGTTTTTATTCGCTCCTTCTCCACTTCCCTTTAACCATTGTGTATTAGGGATTTTATTTTGGGTTCTATACTTTGTTTTCAACCCTCTCTCCCTTTCTCCTTTTTACCTCCATCCCTCTCCCTCTCTCTCTTCACCTCTCTCCCTCTTTTTATTTCCTCCCTCGCTATTTATTTCCTCTCTTTCTCTCCTCTCTTTCTTCCTCTCTCACCCCCTCCGCCTCCCTCTCTCTCTCTCTCTCTCTCTCTCTCTCTCTCTCTCTTTCTCAGGTGGCGGAGCTGAAAGCGGAACTGAAGCAGCGTCACCTGACCGTCTCGGGCACCAAGAGCGACCTCATTGAGCGCCTCAAGGCCTATCAGGAGCTGCATACCGCGGCAGGCATGGGCGGGGGCGTCGTCACGGGCACCCCCTCCGCCACCATCACCATCACCATCACCTCCCCCTCCTCACTCCCGCCAGCAGGGGGGGCCGCAGAGCCAGGGGCCCGGGGTGTGGGTGGAGGAGCTCTCGGTAACCCCACACCACCACCACCATCATCACAGCAGGGACACATCCATCCGTCTCCTGCAGCAGGTATAATTGCAGAAGATTAGACCCTGTTTAGGTGTCTAATTACGTTGACGCTACCTGGTGCGTGTAACACTCCCCGGGTGCAATCATCCAATCAAACGCAACCGTGCTGATATGGGCCTGTTTATCTGGTTGAGTTATTATTTATATTTTGGGGGGGTTTTTGATATCTTTGCTTCTGTAATGTAAAACAATTGAACCAGAGATGTAACCACAGCAGTATACTGGCCTGAGAGTTGGCCTGGTTATCACATGTTTCCAGGCTGGTTTAGGGTGAGATTGTGCTCTGACTTTAGTGCTGTTCACATATCTCTCAAGCAAAGCAATTCCGTTTTTTACTTTAAACTTAAATTGTGTTTTTTCTTGTATTAGATACAAGTCCTTCTTGTATCTAATGACCCCTGGTCAATTAGACCTAACCAGGGGACATTAGATAACAAAAGCATTAAGCCCAAAACACAGGGCTGCGTCGGGACGGACGCAAAATAATGTTTTATCGCCCGAAATGTACTTTGTAGAAGACTTGAGCTCTATACGCAGCATGCAAAAAAGCGTACAGCCCCATGCTATCATGCTATCTCCCTTGTTATGCTCTGATGACGTTCTCATTTACCCAGCTCATTGGACTGACCCAGGGTCTAGCACCAGCCCCTCACTCAGCCACACTGCGACCCCACCACCACCACCACCACCACCACCACAGCCAGTCATGACCTTCGGCTGCCTCCACCCCTCCTCTCCTGTTTCTCCATCACCCCACGCCGGCTCTCCGTCAGCCATGAGCCCAGAGAATGACACAGAGAATCACACCACCACCAAGGGTCTGGACGAGATGGTTAGTGGATGTTGGGTCTGGTAGATACATCCATGCATGGGTGCGCTCACACTTGAAACTCACACTTTCCCTTTTTGCATTGAAAATGGTAACCTTCGTTTCCAATTTCGAAAGAAATGGTGTCCAATCTGACAACTGCCAAAGTGCCAAAACTCGTGTTTGCAGTTTTTGCTTGTGTGTTTGTGTTTCAAGGTTTCACTTTTTTTTTTTCTAAGATGACATTTGATTAATTTCACTCCATAGTCATGGATCAGTGGGTCGGTACGTCATTATTAGACACTTACACCAGTGCCTACCCTGTTAAACTGAATGGCTCATTAAGTCATTTTCACTTCATCCTCCTCCATGTTCATATTTTCAACCTCATTTAACAAAACTGACATCTTGCTTAGATGCTGGTCCAGTGAATTCTCTGTAGACGTTTCTCTTCCTTGTAATTGTCAAAGCAGGGGCATACGATTTCCTTAACATTTTCCCCCTCACACACATAGCTGTGGGCCTCTATTTCATCATCCTAAAGTTCCCCTCAGGGATAAATAAAGTTACATTTTTCATATCTTACCGCAAACTGAACTGATCAACTGACTTTTACACCCTCTCATCAATTCCAACTATTTTATTTACTCCCCCTTTTATTTACTCCCACTCCCCTCTCTCTCTCTCCCACTCACCCCTTTAGGCGGGGTCTCCACCCACGCAGCGGAGCCTCCGCACCCACGCCCCCACCGCCAGCATCAAAGAAGAACCCACTTCCTGTCTCCCTACGGCCTATTCCACCCAGAAACTCTTTGTGTACTCCCCCACCGACTCCGATGCAGTATTCTCTCCTCCCAGCAGTACCACGGCGGCCACTTCCACCCCCACGGCGATCAGTACTTCTAATGCTACCAGCAGTGCTGGTGCTCCGAGTACGATGGGGAACGGGGCGACAGTGTCGCCCTGTGAGGACCGTGACAGGATGTTGCGGGACAAGGACCGGCAGATCGAAATGCTGACCCGGATGCTGAATCAGAAGCAGCGGCTGGTGGAGCTGCTGAGGATGCAGCTGGAGCAGGGCAACCGAGGAGGCCAGCTAGGCGGAGGTAGAGCAAAGATTCCAGATGCTAAGGTCCTGATCCATATCAAGAAGGAGCCCGGCGAGACCTCCCCGGTCTGCCTCTCCGCCCCGTCAGACCACCAGCCCCTGAGGTCGGGGTTTTCCTACGCGACGCCGCACGACGTGACGGTCAAGCAGGAGAGCGCGGCGGAGACGGACGTCATGGAGACGCAGCTCCCGCCGTGTCCCGCGGGGCTGTCCCTCCCGGCCTTCAGCCCCCCGGGACCTGGAGGTCCCCCGGATAGGACGGGGAACCCCGCAAACGGGCCCGAGCAGCAGATACGTCTGCAGCAGGCCGCGCTCCAGCTGGCCCAGCAAAGAGCCATTCAGAAGCTCCTCCTACAGCAGCAGAACCAACAGAACCAGCAGCACCTGCTTCAGAACCCTGGCCAACAGAACCAGCAGAACCTCCAGCAACGCTCCCAGCAGAGGAAGAAGAAGTCCCACAAGCAGCAGGTCAAACAACAGCAACAACAACAACAACAACAGCAACAGCTACTTTCTCAATCACAGCCACAGCAGCAGCCACAGCCCAAGCAGAGCCAGGCCCAGCTGAAGCAACAGGTGCCTCTGAGGCAGCAACAGTCAGTGATGCTGCAGAGTTGCAAACAGCAGCAGCAGCCGATGCAGCAGAAAGCGGTGCCGCTCCGCCATCAGAGCCCCATACAAGCCAAGGTTCAGCTGAAGACGCAACAGTTGCTGCATGCCAAGCAGCAGCAAACGCCGACGCAACAGACACCAAAGCAGGAAAATCAGGTCCGCTGAGGCCCCCACCCCTCACAACTACTAAAAACAGATATATTATCTAGATTTTCTCCTTAAATATCTTTACCAACTGGGGGAACATTGACATAAATGCCCTTGACATGTGACTGTGGTAGATTTGAAAGTATTGTTACTCGGAGCCGGATAGTCTAGTGGTTAGGGTGTTGGATTTCCAAACTCAGAATGGTTCTGGGTTTGTACCACAAAGTCGACCTGTAGGCATCCTTGAGCAAGATACTTAACCTACTTTCCCAATAATGAAATGTATCGAAAACAAAGAAGAAAAAGAAAAACCGTCAATGCTTAAATCGTGTATATTGGTCAAACATGGATGCCGTAACTGAAAAGTGTGTTTTCTCTTAAGGGGTCTCAACTTCTCCTCAACCAGCAGAATGGCTCCGCCACCTCCTTCAACCTGGACTACCTGAATACGGTTGTCGCCCCGGCCCTGCTCACCGACGGCAACGGAAACCACTTCCTGGTTGCACTGACCAATCATGTGTCCGAGATACAAAAGAACAGCACAACAGACAACATGGCAACCACACAAAACACGCCAAAAGTACACATACTTACTGTTCGTTACTGTTTGTTTTTTACCAAAGTCTTAATTTCTTTCAAATTCAAATTTGGGAGAAAATTGTCTTACAGCACTTTTTTTCCTTTTTTAGGGACTCCAAGCTACACCTTTGCTCCCTGGCCAGTTATCTCCTCAGCCAGACAGTTCTAACAACCAATCAGAAGACAGGACATACCTAGAGTCCTTAAAAGTACCAAACACAAAGGTTGCTTACATTTTTTTTGTCTGAAAACAACTCTTTCTTGTCTTTGCTCTTTCCAAGGTAACTTTGTCTTGTATTGTAACTTAATATCTGTTATGATTGGTTTGTTTTAAATAGGAGGCGGGACCTCAAGTTACAATCGACCAATCCCAGCAGGGGGGCATCCACTCCCTGTCATCATTCTTCGACAATGAGACTTTGGGGAAAGACGCGTTGTTACCCTCGGTAAAAACGGTATGCGCTCCACAGTTCCAATGATCACCACAATGATGAAACACTGTTTAAACACCTTATATACCTGGATGGTTTGATATTTAAAGCAGCTGTTCTACTTACTTGATTATCCTCCTCTCCTCTCCTACCCTCTCCTCTCCCGTAATCTCCTCTCCTCTCCTCCCCTACCCTCTCCTCTCCTATAATCTCCTCTCCTCGTCTTTCCTTTAATCTTCTCTCCTCTCCTATAATCTTCTCTCCACTCCTCTCCTCTCCTCCCCTCTCCTCTCGTCTCGTCTCGTCTCGTCTCGTCCTCACTGCTCTTCTCCCCTCCAGGAGGAGGAGGAGGAGGTGTTCTCTGTCCTGGACCACAGCCTCTTGTTCAGCCCTCTGTCTCCAGCCTCTCTCAGGACGCCAGCCTCCTCTCCTGGTTACAGAGTAGGTGTCCATCTCTCTGCCTATCCTAACGACCCCAGTACCTTTTATGATGTATCCGTCACTCACGCGTTGATTCCTGCATTGTAGGAAAACTCAGACGACCTCTTCGACATCCTGTTTCAAACCGGAGGCAAGAGAGAATACAATTTTGTAACTTACAAAAAAAAAATAAAGTGAGTAAAATGTCTAATTCCCGATATCTGATCTTAATTATTCTTTTTTCAGAAATATCCTCCTCCTTCAAACCCTCTCCTGACCCCTCCCTGGATGGCTTCCACACCAGCACCCCCATTCCCTCGCTTCCTCCACCTCTCTCCCCCCTACAGCGGCTGCTGTCCCCCCCTACCTCACCGCCACCCTTTAACCACCTTCATTTCCCACATGCGATAAACAAAGTGTTATCTTATCTTAACACCCGGCAACCCCCGACTTTATGTACCCAAGAGGTGCCTGGACCAGCCTCTGACTCCACCCCCATCGACTCCTCCATCACCGTCAAAGAGGAAATAGTAGTACAAGAAGAGGAAGAGGAGGAGCGGGGAGCCTTCCGCAGCAGCGGGCGCTTGGAGGACTTCCTGGAGAGCGCCACGGGCACCCCCCTGCTGGGGGCGGAGCCTGGCAGCCCGTTGACTTTGATTGACGACCTCCACAGCCAACTGCTAAGCTCCTCCAGCATCCTGGAACACCCGTCCTCCCCCATGGACACCTTTGACCTGCACGGCTGCCTGGCGGACCCCCACCCTGGCCCGACTCGCCTCGAGGCCGCCGGGGGGCAGATGGTGGACGTGATGGAGTGGCTGGATCTCACCATGGGAACGGGGGAGGGGCTTAGCGAGGACATGCTCCCTACAGACTTTGCTCCGTTGGCCCCGCCCACGCCCGTAAGCGTCTTCTCCGCGGACTTCCTCAACATGTCAGACCTGCAGATGGGATGGGATTCGTGCTTGTAAGGGAGCAGCAGCTGCAACAGTCGATGGGGTCCCTTGGAAAAGGCCTGTGACCGGCCGTGTTGTCAATCATCTCGGCCAATCAATGGTAATGATTTCAATAGAAGTGTCTCATATACAAAAAGTAAGTAACAATCAAATAACATATTTTCCCCCTGTATGAAGATCAAATTGGAATTGGACATTCAAATTGGAGCTGTTTCTTGTGCTACTATAAACTTAATTCCCAAAAATGAGGACTACCGGCCAAAACAATGCGACCATTCTATGTCAACGTGTCTCACTAGTTTGTTTCTAGCAGAAGTGAGCACGCTTCCACTGCCATCCCTTATGAGGTACCGCCCATATATGGACAGTCCCTTTTCAGGTCTTCTGTACAGGAACTCATGCAGGACAATATAAAACCTTGAATCACAATAGTTGCTCTGTACCATTGAGCAAAGCAATATCATGCACTCGTATTATGCAATGTCTGCCAATACTTTTCAGGCAGTTTCCTACGGTCCTTAATTAGATGAATTAGTTCTGACTTTACAGAAATTATTCATGTTGGAGTTTGAAAAGGGGCCCACAACCTTAGGTCACATTCAGACATTTCAATACAGAGCCATAAACCTTTTCTAATTCCCTTTCACAAAAAAGACGGCTCATCTTGTTAGCAATGTAGCAGCGTCGGTACTCGTGATGATTGCCAAAGACAAGGAATTATCCTTGGCAAGTTTGAAATGCCGACAGAGAGAAGTATGTATCCGTGTGATTATAAGTCCAATTTTCTTGTTTAATTCAGCTATTTATTGTACCATGCTTAAGTGACGTGTCCAATGAATTATATAATCGATATTTGACAATCTACAGTTAGGACTCTTTTCAGTTGGTTTGTTATCCACCATTGCTCCCTAACGGGCCGGTCGTGTTCATGGAGGGTTGATATATTTCTGCCTATTTGCACTTTCCTCCTACTTTCAATCAAATGACATCAAATAGCTTAACAGACACCGTTTACAAAAGAGAACCCCATAGTCCTCTATGGGTTCATGGGGCTCAAATCCCAACATGTCAAATAGGCAAGCTGCACATTATTGCATATTACTATGTTTCACAGCTGCTCTCAACAAAGGAGGCTTATAGTGCAATTGTTGTAGATACAGGAGCTGGTAGTGGTTAGGGCATTTTACTCAAGGATATCTAAAGGTGACTGCAGACATTGGGGTTCGAACCCAGAATCTTTCAGCTGGGAGTCAAACACCGTCACCACTCTGCCGTGTGACTGCCCCAGTATATGCTAGATAGGCTAGCTCTCTGTAGGTTTCCTCACTGGGTTGTTGCCCAGTGGACCACTGCACAGTCACACTAGTGCAGTGTTGCAAATGCAATGCAGTATAGCCATAACAGTGGTAAACTGTGTTTAACTTGTGTTATATTTTATCTTCATTAACAGTTAATGTATCACCAACAATACATAATTGCACACTTATTATGGAAAGGAAACACATTTAGCGAGAGACATTTTATAATTTGGTACGTTAATGTACTAAGTTATTGCCCTGCAAAACTTTTGAAATGTTTAAATTTTTTCATGCTTATTCGTTTGCTCATTTGGGTAAATTCTCCTGAGATATCTAATGACAGCAAAGTTAATTGTTTGTGAAGCAGAATGATTTAGTTTAATGCGCATCAAGCGTTTGCAACGAGAATATATTTTTAGCATGCCATCATTTAAAACTCCTGGTCTTACTTAATTATTACTGATTATGCAATTTAATTCTCTTTAATTCTTTAATGTAAGAAAAGAAAGAAAAAATAGGACATTAGTGTGTTCGTTCATGAACTTAAATCTTACACAGAATGGTGCATGCTGTAAACTAAAAATACATGTTTTGGTGCTATTTCATTTTTACAACCACATTAGTGGTTTCACTGTGTGTGTGCGTATATGTGTGTGGGTGTGGGTGTGTGTGTGTGTGTGTGTGTGTGTGTGTGTGCATGCACGCGTGTGATCATTAAGTTACACACACACAACATACCCACACACACCCCATACAAAAATAGAGAAATCGATGGAGGGTTTAAGGCATTTTACAGATGCTGTATTTTTTGTAAAATGCTTAATTCGTATATATTGTAATATTCTAGACAATGTCTCTTCTTGTACTGCATCAGTACTTTTGCCACGGGAGGACAACTGTGGTCTCCATGGACTATCCTCTCACAATGGCCTTACATGTTGCAATCTCACTGAGTTTGCAAAACGGAAACAAATCCTTGTGGTTGTGAATTTGTGTTATATATAGACCTATATAGACAGATGCACTGTAGAAATATTGGTATACTATAATGTATTGTATTTAGGACTATTCTGTGACACATTCACACAAATTAGCTTTTTTTGTTATTTTCTGTGCTATACAAAGTTGTTTTTCTCACCAAGATAAACATGCCATTTTGGGTAACCTGTAAATGCTAACATAGGTGGTTTTGGGGTTCTTGGTCGTTTTTTGTAACCAACCACTGTTTCATGGTACTGAAAATAATCAAACATTTTCAAGTAAAAATGTTAGCTGCTAGCTCCTCCTGTACATCGAAGGCTTATTGGCCGGAGCCCAATTGATGCAGCTAATGTTGTACCAACCTAGCTTACCCGGTGAACTATGCCTGTTGCTATAGTTGGCATGATTTTTTTTGTACATTATAACTTTCTCTATCCTTTTTTTTCACATTGCACTTGATACAAGCCAACAAGTTTAAGAAGTTCAAAGATAATTTATTTAAACAAATAAACAGCTCGATAAAGTCGCTGTTGTGCACAGTCGGGGTCCATATTCTAACACGCTTTCACTCTCATCAGGAAGATGAACACTTAAAAATAATAACTCAGATTGTGCTACCCTCTCTATAAGCAAAACAAAGAACTTTAGGATTTTATCTTCTCTGACGTTTCTTTTACTTCATTTTAGTTTTAATCATTCAACAGATATCAAGCACATATTCACTGTGATGGGCCAGCCAACGCTTCAAATGTTTGCATTGACTTGACCTTGTTTGACCTTGGGAATACTTAATTTCAGATGCTTTCTGCCTTAATCTCTGATGTTCTTGCTAATTATTTGCTCAGCCACTTCATGTACATACTGTAAGTGTACTATTTCCTTCAAACAAGTTTGTATTGAATCAAACAAGAAAGTTGTCACATTTGTAAGGTATTTGTATCAATATTTGCATTTATTATATGATAAAGTAGAACGAAAGGGAAATGATTAAAAATAAACAAACATTCTTTGTTCTTTTCTTGTTCCTAGTTAAAAGGTTGTCCTTAGTTAGAGAGAGGAAGTTGGAAATATGCTAACGTAGGCTGTGCTGACATGCTGTGCACCGCCTTTTATCTACAAAGAGTTGCCTTGTTGCTTTCTTGTCTTTTCTGGCTTTTCTTTGTGTATCGTTAAGCATCTGCAGCACCGACACACACCAGCCTCCGCCTCTCTCTCTCTGCGATGTGGCTCGCCCACTGTTTCACATAGTGTGCATGTGGGTGTTTGTGGGTGTTTGTATGAAGTCCGAAACAAAAACTGAAGCAGAGAGACTGAGGGGTAATGAAGAACGCGGCACGTTGGGTAAAAATCGCTGAAATGCATATCGTCCAGAGCGCTACCTGGCCTGCATTAGTGTTTTTTTCTGTAGCACAGTATACAGGGCCAACCAGACACGTAGCATGGTAATTCAACACCGCAGGGCCCGCACACTTAGAGAGGGAGAACTATTTATGGTGTCCTAGTGGGAAATAAAACCACAGCGTGAAGCTTGCACTTTGAAATACCTTTTAGAACACTCCTCTACCCTTTTTTTAATGTGGAAGTTTGCTGCGTCCATTTTTTTTTTCCCTGAGTTTAATTAAACATTTTATTAAAGTGATCTGTCAGTCTGTGGTGTTGACACGCATTGTCACAGTAGCTTAATCAAGGAAACTAGTTTTGTTGTCATTTTTTCAGCAAATACACTATTCAGTAGGTAAGCAAGCTTAGAAGACTTGCTTTATTTTAACCATCCCACTACGGAGTTCATATGCATGCATGGCCTAAAATCTCTCCTTTTTGATGGTTATGGGGGACGATGGTGGTGTCGGAACAGTTTGTGGTGATGAAACTCAACCTCAACAGAAAAGGTATGCAATAACAACCCAAAAACAAAACTTACATCAACTGAAGCATACATATTTGCACACACGCATATGCATGCACACAGACACACACACATAAATCAATGGGGTATGGCTCTAGATATACACAGGCTTGCAGGTCTCATTCCATCGGGTTTAACAACAACCCGCATACAACACATTATTATACAATCAGTGTTGTCTATCAGGCACAGCCTACCCTGCAATATATTGAATATGATGTCTAAAAAGTAACAGAACTCATAAGTTAAGTTCCATTTTTTCAACAATCTCGACTGTCTAACTTCAAATGCCGAAAAAAAACCCTATAGACACATTTCGAGAGGTGCAATGATTGATAATATAATTCTTATAGCTCAATGAGTGGATCGCGTACTATGCAGGGTAGGCTCAAGATCTCAAGCCTTTCTAAAGGCTCTGGCTCTGGCCCTGGCTAGCTAGTGGACTACCCGATGTTGCATCACTAGTGGTACCTGCCCCTAGTGGTACCTGCCCCTAGTGTGTTTAGTGGAAGCAGGTAGGCATGGGATCCCTCTGCCTGCCCTGTTCATATGCGCATGCATAGGTGCGAAAGCCATGACATTTGAGAATCTTCCCCAAATCGTATTTCTAAATTAATTGGAAGAAATGTAACAGAGAGGTCAAGACCAGCACTTAAAAACTTTTAACAACGTTGTTATGACCCCAATTATTATCCAAGGGGATAAGGGGAGTAACAAAGAATAACGTTTTTCCGGGGGACAAAGAGGAGTCGCAAAAGTTAACAAAAAGGTTTAGTATGTGAATAATAACAAAGAATCACTTACCCAAAAGGGGAAAGCACAAAACAGATCTACTCAACACCAAACTACAACTAAACACTATCTAACCAAAGTAGCTCATCAGTTCAAAGAGATAACATGAAACACAGCACTTCGTTCACTAGTTGGGGGCCGCCCCCCCCCCCCCCCCACGACCGAGGGAGGGGGGCCGGCAG
>JAOPJO010000088.1:8951341-8966441 GCA_027123675.1 Molva macrophthalma
GTATGGACTCTCTCCTAGGGAGGAAAGAGAGAGGGGAGAGAGAGAAGGAGATGATAGAGAGAGGTAGATCTGTATGTGCTCTCTCATAGGGAGGATAGCGAGAGAGATGATAGAGAGAGGTAGATCTGTATGGACTCTCTCCTAGGGAGGAAAGAGAGAGGGGAGAGAGAGAAGGAGATGATAGAGAGAGGTAGATCTGTATGTCCTCTCTCCTAGGGAGGAAAGAGAGAGAGGGGAGAGAGAGATGATAGAGAGAGATAGACCTGTATGTGCTCTCTCCTAGGGAGGAAAGAGAGAAATTATAGAGCGAGCTAGACCTGTATGTGCTCTCTCCTAGGGACGAGAGGTATTCCATGAAGATCTCCTCTGACACCTCGGTCTCCCCAAGCTCCACCACTGTATCTGGAGGCCCCAGCATTGTTCCGCCCTGACACATGCACACAATTTAAACACACACACACACACACACACACACACACACACACACACACACACACACACACACACACACACACACACAAACACACATGCAGGTACATGCATGCACACACACATGCACAGGCACTCAAATTTTATTCAAACACTAACAATTTGCATACTGCATTGGATCATGGTTTATTATTGTTATTAAATTAATTTACATTCAGAACACATTTTACTACTGAGAAAGTATACTATTCAACTTCCTGTGTCTTTGGCAGTACTGATTGCCTACCACTTTAAACTGTGAGAAAGTCTTACCGGTGAACAGCTCGAAATGCCCACCCCTCCGAAGAAGAACTCGTCTCCATAAACTACTATGGCTGTGTGCCTGCCAACACAACACAATTGTACGCTATGGCTTTTGTATAACGCAAAACATATTGCAAAAAGGCAATGATTTGCCAGTTTATTCGGCAGCACATTTGAATGCGCATCGGTATCCAGTGGTTGTTCGCTGTTGAATCTGAGAAAGTTATGGACATATTTTGATACTCAAATATCAACGGTAATGGCTTCGAATACATACCAAATGCCGTCAAGTTGTTTCCCTGTAAAGACAAAGATGCGCGTTATTAGACCATGTTATTTTTTTTGTATTGCATCCGTGTTTAGTTCAAGTCTTATTGGACCACAACCATGGCCACCAATTTATTACCCGGTAGGAATAATAACCTATTCTGCAGTAATCTACCAATAATAACCTATTCTCTATTTTCTGCAGCTCCCACAACTACATTACTACAGTTTGCAAATCCATCCAAACGTCTGCAGGACCATATATATGGTCTGCACACCCGTCGGAGCACCGCTAGCATCACCATCATAATCACCATCTCCTTCATCCTCGTCTATACAGCCCAACGTAACGAAGGCCAGGTATATAGGATCTAAATGAGTCACTTACCGAGCATGATAGGGCTGAGATTCCGTGCCATTCCTCTTGACAAGTCATAAATGTACAACTGTACACTGTACCTCGTAGCATTATTTTCCATAGTGGAATTTATGTTATGCTTATTTCTGCAAGCTGGAGAAAGAACAATTGCTACCGAGACAGCCGATGCTTCTGCAGCGGCAGCTTACCGGCCGGCTCCCGCGAAATGTCCAAAACCAAAACCCTGGAGACGACTGCCAGCAATGATAATTTTTCACCAATTATTTAGGAATGAGTGGATATTTATCTTTCGATTGGACCATTAACATTCTAGACATACATATCACTGCGGTGTAAGGGCCTTTTAATGGCTAAGCAGCGGTATCTGTTACTCTTCTATTAGACACACCTTCATTGCACAACAAAGTTTGCGCCCTCCAGTGGAGATTACGGTGAAAAAAAATCGCATTGGATGCAATTTGTTTAGACGATAAGATGGCCTTGTATTAATTGGTGAAATAATGCTAGTAATTACTTGACATAATTTAGAGTCTACGATCGTGCTACGATAAAGCATTCAATGAAGACACCAAATCATTTTGTATGCTTTTACAGGCCAATGATCCAGTACTAATTATGCTTTTCTGTTTTATTCATAGAAGTACCTAATTAAATTATTATATTCACATAATGACATTATTTGGCAACCAACCAAATATGGCATATTAGAGGGGTATAACTGACACACAGAGTGGTAGGATAAAGATAGAATCCAACATCGGTAACATTATGGAAATCTTTTCTTGTGGAATTGTTTTAATGCCCGGGGTTATTTTAATAAAGTTTGATGGCCAGGAATTCAGTTCATGCACCAGACCAGTGTGTGGCGGTGATGCACCACGGCCGTCATAAATAAGAAGAATAAGAAGAACATTTAATTAATTTATTAATTTTAATTTTATTTTTCATAAAACGCAAGCTATGCAACCGCAAGATATGCAAACCAGTGCATAAGACAAAATTGAAGAATTCAGTAACTGAAGATTGGGTAAATGGTTGCAAACAATACAAAGGGTATACGGATATAAATACTTTGGGAAAAGAAATAGAAATGTTTTGTTATTGCTGCTTTGTAGGTTGATGAAGAATAAAATGTACCTACATAGATATTATTAAGTAGACTAGACCTAACGTTATATATGTAGTAGCCTATAATATAGCTTATTATACATCCATCATGGGAACTACAGGAATGGTAACTGTTGTAATTTATTGCATACATTCATTTATAGTCATTTAACGCAGGCGTAGTTTCAAAAATTTGACTTTTGAATAAATCAAATTTCAATTTGTAAAAATAAAATAAGAAATTCTTGGCTCGGACACTGGCGCATGCGCAGTGTTGTGTGTTTGACGTCAGCCCATCCCACCAGTGGTAGACCAAAATAGACCAGTGAGACAGTACGACATAGACAAGCTAACCTACACACCAGAAATGGCTTCCACCGGAGTTCTCCCCTTCATAAGGGGAGTGGACCTCAGTGGAAACGACTTCAAAGTAAGCGGACCTGGCTCGATTTACTTATATATAAATCGAATGGTTTAGCTTAGTAGTAAAGTGTGCCAGGTAGCGCAGTACACCGACGCTAGCCCATGCTAAGAGTTTAGCTCACTAGCTTTGGGCGTTAGCCAGTTGTCATACATGACATGGCCCAACTGGACGGGGTCACATGTAGACGTCATCATCGTGGGTTGAAATGTTCGATTTCTGGTATTGAAAGTTGCCTAAGATTTGACACAGTCTCTCCATTGGGTATAGCAGACTGAACCTGTGGACAAAGCTTTACCTGGCTGACACTCTCACAACAAGTTCCATCGCCCAGAGTGTTTATGTTGATGGCTGAGTTAATATGAAACCATGACCAGACAAGTAGTCTTGTTCCATTCATAATCAGATCATCACGTTATTATAGCTGTTTAGGGCAGAACGGTGGGCGAGTATGTATCATAACCTACTTTAGCCTACTTTTGGCAGCCAGCCTTGGTGATAAGAAAAGCAGTTCGTCTGGCAGTAATGACAGCTGGCATGGACTAGGGAGGAATTCAGCCGACAGAATGGCATGAGTACTTGGGTTCTTAGCTGACCCTTATGTAGTAGTTTCTAACAACCAGGAGTGTTGTCTCTTATTGCTGTCCCTTCTTTCTTCCCACAGGGCGGTTATTTCCCGGAACATGTCAAGTCTATGAGCAGCCTGCGATGGCTGAAGCTGAACCGCACCGGACTGTGCTATCTCCCGGAGGAGCTGGCCTCTCTGCAGAAGCTGGTGAGTTGTTTAATACAGCCGATAGCCAAGCACGCAGTGTCTCATTCTCCAAACCAGCGGACCTGTATCATAGATGCGGCTAGTTGTAGAACTGTGTGTGTGTCTTTGATTAATTTTGTTTACCCTTGGTGAAAGGAATGTAATGCAACCTGGCATGTTAACATACAGTCATCCTGCACATGCTGGTGGTGATACACTAGGGAAGTAAGAAGTAGAGCTGATATATCTGTCTCTCTGGCCCTCTCACGGTCTCTTCCATATTCATTCACTTACTCACTCTTTCAGCTCAGAGATCAGTCCTATTATTTAACGTTCTCATTTGGTGCAACTTATGATGATTGTAACAGAATATGTAATGGAAATCACATGGAAATTAGTTTTAAGTAACATCAGAAGGATCTGTGACGTTCAACCTTCAACATGTTGCCGTGACCCCAGAATGATTATCTATTGGTGTGTTAGAAAGTCATGGAGTCTTCTTCTTCTCAGAGGTGAATATTGGCAACATCAATTACAAGCACATGTGTCATTACTTGTCAAACCCAAAGTAATGTGAGACCCATGTACTTATTGCAATTTCCATCTAGAAAAAAGTGTCTAATTGTATGATGCATGTTTGTCAGTGTAGACCATAAACACTGTATTTTGTACCTTAAAGGCCACACCAGGTTTTCTTTCATGTTTGTATATAAAAACGCCACCTGCTGGTAGGGAGAGATATTTCCTCTCACGTACAGATGCAGAACGTACGTGCTTGTTGGCTGTTGGCTGTAGCCTTTGCGGTGTGTTCGAGTGCAAATCTTTGGCCAAGACACTCAGAGGAGCCTCTGGTCGCGGCTAGTTCCATAACATTTGTTTGGTGTGTCCGGACCTTAACAGTATTTCTGTGCTGTTGAGAAAATTGGAACTTGCGCTTGCTGCGCTGAACAATGTCCTGGGCACTGAGCTGTCGCTCATAAACTCAATAACCACTAGGGACGCATCCCTGAAAAAAAAAAACTGCACACGCGAGAGCTTTGTGTCAAAACTGCAAACAAATAGTTTTGGCAGCGCAAATGAGAGAGTTTGCAGCGTAACCCCAAAGCTGACCATGAGGGCAAAAGTCTGATAAGTGAGAACGGAACAGAGGGAACTGTAAACAAAAGGACATATTATCAAAAATGGAAAATACGAATTTTACACTGTTAAAAAATAGTTTGCAAGTTATATGATTTACTTTTGAGATTACATTTGTTATGCTTCAGTGAGTTTTGTTGGATGATATGGGTACAAATCTGATTCCATATTGAGACATATTCAGCCGTTCGACTTTAGCACACAACAACCAAAGCAAATGATCCCTGTGAGAGATACAGCGGTTTACATTCACTTATTTTGGGGTCTTGTTGAGGGTTTCACACATTCCTGTTTTTATCAGCAATCACACACACACACCTGAAAGGATGATCTAATTCAAAGGCCATGGTAATGAGTTTTTTTCTTTAGTGAAAGTCAATACATTGAGCTTTGCTAGCTTTATCTAAGGTATGTGTTTACTTACCTGATGTAGTCAACTGTTCGTTTTACCCTTAAAGAGGGTAAAACGACGTGAAGGGCATGTCCACAGTCATACTGTGTCACACTGTTTTCGTGTCAACAGCATTTTTTGACACGAAAACAGATCTAGGTATATGGTCACAATCATAAATTATCATTTTCAAAAACCCTCTACTTTCATGTTTCAATGTTCCATTTGTTTAAATCTCTGCTTTTGGTGGAGTAAAACACTGTAGTGTGAACGAAAGTCCCAAATGGAGAAAAAAAAGATTTTAAAAAATGTATCCAAATTAGTGTGGACATTGCGTTAATTTTTTACATCAGATGGGTTGATTCATCAATCATGCGTCGCAAAACCATGGAGGGCATGGATATGTTGTGGTTTGTTTCTTTGCAGCTCCTTAATGATTACCTGTTTCTCTCTAGGAACATCTGTCTGTGAGCCACAACAGCCTGACAACATTACATGGAGAACTCTCCAGCCTGCCCAATTTGAGGGTAACCCACACACACACACACACACACACAAGAAACATGGGAACATTGTCTACATTTTCATTAGGGGAGGGAATCACTCCCTTGTTTTACACAGAGAAAAAAAAGAGAATTTTTCTTTCTTTGTTTACTATAATTATTTTCTTTTGCCTTTAATTATTGTCAGTTAACCAACAGCACTTTTTGGAAAAAAATGTAATGTCCGCTAAAATCCCTGTTTAACTGATTGACCTTATAGTTGATCTAATGCATCTTAAGAAGGGTTCTATGGTGTTCTCTCTGTGCAGGCGGTGGTTGCCAGAGCCAACAACTTGAAAAACTCTGGGGTTCCTGATGACATCTTCCAGCTGGATGACCTATCAGTGCTGGTAGGCTAACTGCTATTAGCATTCTCTCAATCTTTTGTTAGCTGTTGCTAGCCTCTCTTTGATGTCTCTAGTTTCTGTAAGCTTTTGCTAGCTCTTGTTAGCTGGTCATGTTTGCTTGGCAGTCTTGTGTTCCAAAAAGAAAATAAAGAAAAAAACGTTTGTGGACTAGTTCCTCAGTATCACAAAGAGGACAGTATGGGCTGTCACTTTGCTATTATTATTATTGTTAATATAATTAATGTTCATAATCGCTCGTGACGCTGAAAGATTGTCTGCAAAGAAAAATCGAGGCAAAACCGGCCTGAAATCGTGTAGTCTGATTCCGGCATCAAGACATCACTTTGGACTCTTGCTATTTATGACATTTTCTAGACTACATGATTAACCAAACTAATTATCATTTTCGACTACGAAAAATAATTGTTAGTTGCAGCCTTAGTCACAACCTCTCAGTGCTGAGAGGTTGTGACAGCTTCCCTGTTTCTAGCCTCTCTTAGCTGTGTCATGCTTCTAGTCGCCCTCTGACTGTCACAACCTGTATAACATGTATCATGCCTTTTGCCCACAAATCGGTGTTGATTTGCTTTAAACTTGTTAGCAGAGTGGTTAAGTGGTGCACTGTTGCCGTGCCAACGTGTACGTCATAAAGATGACACTTTCCCACTTTCAACCATGGTGGTAAGAAGTTTAGCGTGAATGTCATCTTTCAGGACCTAAACATGAGATCTCCATAACTGGTTTTCCTCAAGTGTTCTGGCATAGTTTTTAAGGTCATGATAGTACAAGACAAGTTGTATGTTTGTATTGCTTGGCTACAGAATAGCGCAATAACAAAGACTAAGAGACTCCTTAGTGATGTAAAGAAAACCCTTCCTTCCATTGGCATGATGCAGCTGTTTCCTGTTTTATTGAGGGGAAGGGTGGCTGTAGTTACTCGACAGACTAGCTACATTGCTAGCCCTGAAATGGCGTGGTTTGAAAGGGAACTATTTGTTTGCTTCTTCCTCTGAATTCTGCTTGCTGTAAAAAAAAAAATGCATGCAATGCATTTTTTTGAAGTCAACACTTCATGTTGAACTTGAAAGCCATGATAATCGTCTCACTGTTTGGGCGGTAAGGGTTTCTAGGGTGTTTTGACTCCCAGTCGAAAGGTTCTGGGTTCAAACCCAATGGCCAAAGGTCTATCTGTAGCATCCTTGAGCAAATTGCCTAACCCCCTGCCTGCTCTCAAATGAATGTATCTAAAAAATACCCTTCAAATCATTTGATGTCAACATTTTCAGCTACATTACCAAGTCTTTTGGTTTTTAGGAAACATATTGCACCACACCAACCGTTTCAGTCAACAGCAACAATTGATTTAGTACTTGAAAGTGTACCTTGAACTTGAAAGCCAAGCTATAGGGAATGTGAAGTCGACATCACACTGTGTTGTTTGTATGGTGAACGCGCCATTTTTAGAGGTCGCTGCCTCTTATCTGTTGGTTCTGTCACACAAGATGGCGCCCGGCGTGCCGTCACTTCACATTCCCTATTGTATCGTCTCCATATTGGCTCCTGTCACTAACCTCCGCCCAACTACACCTTCACCCACTACTCCGCTCCCACCCCCACCAGGACCTGAGCTTCAACCAGCTGTCGGAGGTTCCCCGGGACCTGGAAAACAGCAGGAACATGCTGGTCCTCAACCTGAGTCACAACGCCATGGAGGCTATCCCCAATCAGCTGTTCATCAACCTGACCGACCTGCTGTACCTGGACCTGGGAGACAACAAGCTGGACAGCCTGCCACCGCAGATGAGGCGCCTGGTCCACCTGCAGACGCTCGTCCTCAACAACAACCCGCTCATGCATGCCCAGCTACGGTAAGCAACGCCGACCAACACGGCCCTCCTGTCCGACGGGGATCGAGTAGAATGGGTTTACATCTTGTTTTGTGGACGGACGAACGTGTGGGCGTTAAAACACGTTGTAATTTGTGATTGTGAGACAGATTAATCTTCATTATCCCCACAGAGGAAATAAGGGTTTCACACTCAGTTCGTACACGCAACACCTGCCATGACATGAAAGAAACCAACAACAGACAACAGGGAGACGGGTCCCTCGACATGCAGAGATGTCTGACTTGTGTGTGTGTGTGTGTGTGTGTGTGCGTGTCTTTGTATGTGTGTGTGAGTAGCCAGCTGCCTGCCATGGTGGCTCTACAGACCCTCCACCTGCGGAACACCCAGAGGACCCAGAGCAACATGCCCACCAGTCTGGAGGGCCTCACACACCTAGCAGGTATACACACACTCAAATGTTGTTTTTAAGTTAAACTGTGTTGTAAATGACACATCCATTTTGGATAGACAACTCGCACAGTTGCCAATATAAGGACACTGAATAAAAATAATGGTAATAGTCACAGAAGATCTCTCTTTCAGAAATAGACTTCATTTTGCATATTCATGTGACCGTAGTACTCACGTGGCAGTACGAGCTGTATGCTGACATTCCCATGTGGACATCCTTTATGAGTGTTATGGATTTCCCACAGCACCTCTCCCTTAAGCCCTTTGTCTCCCTCCGTCTCGCACTCACTCTCCTCTCTTCGCCGTCTCTCTCTGGTACGTTCTGCCAGACGTGGACCTGTCCTGCAACGACCTGAGCCGGGTGCCCGAGTGTCTGTACACGCTGGGCAGCCTGAAGAGGCTCAACCTGAGCAGCAACCAGATCACGGAGCTGTCCCTCTGCATCGACCAGTGGACCCAGCTGGAGACCCTCAACCTCAGCCGTAACCAGCTCACCTCGCTGCCCGTAAGGACCAGCTTTCAACCCCCCCCCCCCCCCCATTTAAATGATATAATACCCCCACCCGTTGTCCGGACCATTAAAGTATTACTTTAATTTTAAGATTGAAGTATATACTTAAAATTAAAGTAGCAATTTATGTGTTTGCACAGACAAAATGGCAGGTTTGCGGCCAAACAGCCCACAATTCACAGTGACTGCATTGTTCTCTTGTTGAAATCATTGTTCACTTGAACGTGAACAAGCCCATTTTTTATTTCGTTTTTACTTTATACTTTTTATACTTTTTTTAATACTTTTTATTAAGTATATCGGTGACTTAACCCCCAAGCCTCGAACCCTGATCCCTGCCCTATGAAGAGATATAATAAATAGATGTATTTTATATGATGCTTTTATCCAACTTGCCTTACAGTATCGTTAGCGCATACATGGGTGGCCCCAGTGGGAAACGAATCCCTGACAGAAAATAACATTTTAAATTCTTCTACTTCGTCTTATTATTTCTTCACTTTGCCATCCAGTCAGCCATCTGCAAGCTGTCCAAGCTGAAGAAGCTGTATGTGAACTCTAACAAGCTGGACTTTGATGGGGTTCCGTCCGGAGTGGGAAAGCTGGTCAGCCTCACTGAGTTCATGGCTGCCAACAATAACCTGGAGCTCATCCCAGAGGGGCTCTGCAGGTGGGAGTCACACACACACACACACACACACACACACACACACACGCACACGCACACGCACACGCACACATGCACATGCACACACAGGCACATTATGCCTTAACAAAGATGGAAGATATTTACTTAATAATGAATCATGAATTAATAATAGATATAGCAATCGATGTGCTTCCACCCTATATTAAAGATAATTAATAGTTAATTGGTTGATGGCTCGGTTTCTCAATTAAATATATTTTCTAGAGAGTAATTGTTGCCTAAACGCAGTTGTCTGACAAGGAGCAGGCCTGCACATGGAAAATCTTAGCAATGCCAAGTGTGATGTATTTACTGTGTAGGTGTGGTAAGCTGAAGAAGCTGGTGCTCAACAAGAACCGACTGGTCACGTTACCTGAAGCCATCCACTTCCTCACCGACCTAGAGGTAAACCATCCTACCTCCACCACCCCCATCCAACCTCCACCACAACAAGCACCACACCCATCCATCCTCCCGACCTCCACCATCCTCCCCACCACCACCCAACTCCCTCCCTCATCAACATCCATCCAGCCCTCACCCTCTTGCACTAACTGTGCATTCACACTACTCACGTAAACGTTACATATATCTCGCTCTGAAAGCCTCAAGTACAAATTCAAAGCCTGTGAGTACTACTTACAACGTGGGCTGTGATGTTGCATCATTGATTTACAATGTTTACACACATTTACTACATTACTGCAGCAGGGCTTCTAAACAGTGACTTGAATGTAACAGTCGTCACCATGTCAACACTTCCCTGTGAGTTGTGGCTTTCCTGTGGTGGATACTATTGTCCATTGTGTGTTTCAATTTTAGCATGGGTGGCCCTAGTCTGTCTGTCTCTCTCTCTCTCTCTCTCACTTTCTCACTCACTCACTCACTCACTCGGTCAAACACACAGGAAAACGCTCATAAACATTAACTCTTTGAGGTAGACTTTATGAAGCATAATCACAAGACTGTCGCCCACAAGTGCCAGTGCGAGCTGCTGTGCTCCCCATGCATCCTGTCAAGCATTATGGATCCAGACACTCTCTGTCTCTGTCTCGTTAGATCCTGGACGTGCGGGAGAACCCCAACCTGGTGATGCCTCCTAAGCCCATGGACCGCACGGCTGAGTTTTACAACATCGACTTCTCCCTGCAGAACCAGCTCAGGCTGGCTGGAGCCTCGCCTGCTACCATAGCTGCGGCCGGAGGAGGTGTGTGTGTGGGTGTGCGTGTGTGTGTGTGTGTGTGTGTGTGTGTGTGTGTGTGTGTGTTCAACTTCAAACATTAAAATAACCAACATTCGACCCCCCCCCCCCACTCTCTCTCCCCACCCCAGGCGCCAGCCCTCGCGACCCTATGGCGAGGAAGATGAGGCTGAGGAGAAGGAAGGACTCGGCACAGGATGACCAGGCCAAGCAGGTGCTGAAGGGCATGAGCGACGTGGCACATGACAAGAAGAACCTGGAGGTAACCACGGAGACCACTTTCATGTTACCTATTTACTCATCTAGTTGTTCTGCAGCCCGCAGCTAGGTAGGGGTTAATGGGTTGGATAACGGTTTTGTTGAATTAAAAGCGCGGTTGTTTTTACCCTCCTTGTTCCCAATAGGACAACGGAGACGTGAAGTACGGTGACCTGAAGACGCGACGATGGGACAAGAGTTTGGAGAAATCTCATCTGGATTACTCCGAGTTCTTCCCGGAGGACGTTGGACATGTACGGACCGGGTTTCTCTATTGGATCGGATCCATTTGAATCATTTATTATTCCGTTTTCATGTAGAAGAGACTTTTATTGAAATTTGCAGACATCAAAGCTGCTGCAACCAATTTTCCTAAAAAAACAATGTCAGTAGACCCAGTAGCTATAGGAAAAGTGGAAATAGGATTCAGAAAGACAAGATGAGTGCATAATAGTTATATCTTTAGGGATACTTTTATTCAACATGACTTGCATCGATTTGTTGAAACATTTTAAGAGTTGATGGAAGTTGGGCATCATGCGTTAGGATGCCTACAGGTAGACTGTAAATATTGGGGATCGAACCCAGTAGCTTTAGCTGGGAGTCGCTGAACACCCTAGCCACTTATCTAGCCGCCCAGAGCAAGGCCAAGTTGTGGTTTGGGCTTTCTTTTACACACAGTGTATTGGAGTTTAACGCCCACTTATCAAATCGCTAACCTGGATGGGAAGCTGTCTAAAGAGTGGATTAGCGAATGGTCATTGTAACTAATGAGTTTTTTCAAGGCCCTATAAAGGCTCCATAGCAGTGAGGTTGAGTGTCAATATTAGTGTGCTTTGATGATCATCATGATGTCTCTATCTGTCTCTCCTCCCAATAGATCCCAGGTGTGACCGTGTGGCAGATAGAGAACTTTATACCCATGCCTGTGGATGAAGCTCTTCATGGAAAGTTCTACGAGGCCGACTGCTACATCGTCCTCAAGGTATCCCAAGAGATTAATGACAACGTTGTCACTGCACGTACTAACTGCTAATAATACTGTTAATGCTATTACTGCTATTATTACTGGAAATGCTAAGAGCATGTGATAAGAGTGCCACCGCTGGGGCTGCTAGTTGTAATTGTACTGCCGTGTTACCGCTAATGCTACTACTATTATGACTGCTAATACTTAAGAGCATCCAATGACAATGGCAGCCTGTTGCTAATATCACTACTATTGACAATGCTGAGACCACACTTATTGCTACGAATGCTAAGAGAACCTAGTTACATCTTGTCCAGGACACTTTCGTAAAAAACATTTTAACCTCAAAAGGCTCTCCTGGTAAAATAAAGGCTCTTCTGGTGTGAATGCCAATGTTAATAACACTGCTTTGCTAATGCTATTCCCACTCTTTTGACTGAACGCTACGGGCATCTAATGGCCAATGCAGCTGATGCTAATCCCATCACTAATAATATTGCTAAAGTTACTACTATGCTGTTAATAATACTCGTGCTAGTGCTACAGCTGCTACTCCCGCTATTACAACCCTTACACAGGGATGAGTATATTCTTCTAACCTTCCGTCTCTCCCGGTGCAGACGTTCCTGGATGACAACGGCGCCCTGAACTGGCACATCTTCTACTGGATCGGCCAGGAGGCCACCCTGGACAAGAAGGCCGGCTCCGCCATCCACGCCGTCAACCTGCGTAACTTCCTGGGCGCCGAGTGCCGGACCGTCCGGGAGGAGATGGGCGACGAGAGCGAGGAATTCAGCGCCGTGCGTGCAGTAGAAACACACACACACACACACACTCATACAAACGTATACACACTGGGATAACGGAGGCTGAAGGCATCTGTCATTCCATCTTTTCAGAGATGGAATGCGTATACGTTGCGTATACGTTGAGAGGGAAGCTGGTGTGGGGACGTGGGGACTTCCGAGAGCTATGAGACCCTCCTGTTCTCATGTACCACCCAGTTTAGTCTGGCCTGGATCACGTTGAAACCATCCATGTGTCATCCATTTTCATCCATCCATTTTGTGCGTTTGAAAGATGGTTTCAAGGGGATCGAGGCAAGACTGACCCAGAGTGATCGCAAGATCAGGATGGTCTCGAAAGCCTATCTGCGAGCATGATCGTCGTCACATATCAATGAAAGGCATATCAAAATGGATATCAATGCATTTGGGAGCATGTCTCTAACTCATTATCGCGTGTGTGCGTGTGTAGGTGTTTGATAATGAGATCTCCTACATCGAGGGAGGAACGGCCAGTGGCTTCTACACGGTGGAGGACACAAACTATCCTGTCAAGTAAGTGGATACCTGGGTTCCTATATAATTTTTTTTATTCTATTGGAATTGATCTGAATTAGAAAGTGCATTGCTGAAGTGCCCTTAAGCAAAGCGCTGGCCGATACTTTTTTCAACTCGGTGTAGATGCAAATCAGGTTCCATGGTCAATAGTGAGATGGTATTCGATAGCAAAACTAAGTTGGGTAATGGGTCAAATGGGTGCTATTGATGTCTACTGTGATACTTTGTGCTTGGCATGCTGTACCTCATTATGTTTCTATCATTCTGTTATTAACAGGTTATACAGGGTTTATGGCAAGAGGAATATCCGTCTAGAGTCTGTGCCACTAAAAGGTTCCTCTCTTGACCCACGGTGAGACACACACACACACTCACTCACTCACTCACTCACTTCAACAATATACACATCCTTTGTCGCATGCACACATACACACACACACACACGTGTGTGTTGCCATAGCAACACCCTCACTTTCTCCTTCCCTCTCCCTGCGGTAGGTTTGTCTTCCTGTTGGACGCGGGCCTGGAAATCTTTGTGTGGAGGGGGAGCAACGCCACACTCAGCGGGACCACCAAAGCCAGGTAAATAAAAAAATAAAAAACACCTGCACGTATACACACACCACACACTTTACCATATGTGTGTGTGTGTGGGTTGCAGTTTGGTTTGGTGCTTTGTGGTGGTTGGGACTGGGTATTGAATCTAGATGTTTTACTATTTAGTCATTTCGCTAACCCTAACACTTTTATCGTAAGAGACTTACAGGGAATTCCGAGACATGTCATTAAGGATCAGGTAAGGGTCAGGGCATCTTACACAAGGACAATGGGGATCGAACCCAGTACCTTTCAACTGGAACATCGTTACCACTGGACTATCCCACTGCCACAAAAAAAAAATAAACACGCCAATGAAAGGATGAATTCAAATTGGAAATGATTAATGTGTGTTTGTGTGTACCCAGACTGTTTGCGGAGAAGATCAACAAGAACGAGCGTAAGAGCAAGGCAGAGATCACCACGCTGGGGCAGAGCCAGGAGCCCCCAGGCTTCTGGGAGGCCCTTGGGGGCCAGCCGGAAGAGATCAAGAAACACGTCCCGGAGGACTTCTCCCCTTGCAGACCCAAACTCTACAAGGTACAACCAACTGGCCTGATGGGACAAAAGGCCAATTATCAGTGAATTCATTTTAAAGGCTCACGGTCTCCTGGCATTTCTTCAGAATTTGGCTTAAAATGCAAATCGAGAGCGAGCTGAGTGAAGCCCGTGCGGCTTCCATGGTCTGTGGAGCAGCTGCAGTTGATTGAAGTAGACACGCTGTGCTGCGGGCCTTCTGCCGCAGAGGGGTCCCGTTGTCCCTCGTATTTCGGTGTGGGACAGTTATGGTACCGTATGCGTGTATGGTGATGTATTTTTCCGTTGTGTGTGTGTGTGTGTGTGTGTGTAGGTGGGCCTGGGCTTGGGCTACCTGGAGTTGCCTCAGATTAACTACAAGCTGTCTGTGGAGCACAAGGACAGCAAGGTCAAGCTGGACATCCTGCCCGAGCTCAGACTGGTAGGGGAGCTTCTGAAGCTAGAGCACCAGGAGTCATAATTCATCCATTACGTGAAATGAGTTCTCTTCTACAACCCTTATCTTATCTCCCCTGTCTTCCATCATCTTGTCCACCACCCCCCTCCCCCCAACACACACACACACACACACACACACACACACACACACACACACACACACACACACACACACACACA
>JAOPJO010000088.1:9059890-9074343 GCA_027123675.1 Molva macrophthalma
GTTAGTGTGCCGTCTGGTAGACGATACGTGGCTCCACGAAGGTTTGCGTTTGAAGATAAGGCATTGGAGAGGTCCAGAGAACGAGGTTGGGAAGCAGTTTCTGCACCGGGCCGAGTTGTTAGTGTGCCGTCTGGTAGACGATACGTGGCTCCACGAAGGTTTGCGTTTGAAGATAAGGCATTGGAGAGGTCCAGCTTTCGAGATGGTGTACTTACTGCAGCAGGCCGAGTTGTAAGTGTTCCGTCTGGTAGACGATATGTTGCTCCACGAAGGCTCGGATTTGTAGACAAGGCATTGGAGAGGTCCAGCGTTCGAGATTGGGATGGAGTTGCTGCACCGGGCCGTGTTGTTAGTGTGCCATCAGGTAGACGATACGTGGCTCCACGAAGGTTTGGATTTGTGGACAGAGCATTCGAGAGGTCCAGAGATCGAGGTTGGGAAGCAGTTGCTGCAGCAGGCCGAGTTGTTAGTGTCCCGTCGGGTAGACGATATGTAGCTCCACGGATGTTTGGGTTTGTTGACAAGGCGTTGGAGAGGTCAAAGCTGCGAGATTGTGGAGTCGGCTGAGGACTGGCCATAAGGGTACCGTCTGGTAACCGGTAGGTGGCCGATCGCACATTTTTGTTCTGGAGAGCGGCAGAGAGGCCAAATGACCGTGGCTCTGGGACATTTTGGATGGCTGGGTTTCTCAACAGCGATGAGCCATCTGGGAGCCGGAAATTTGCTTTGCGCAAGCTAGCATTCGAAAGAGCACCGGAGAGCCCTGGTGAAGAAAAAAGCCCCTCAGTGCTCTCAAGAATTTCCACCTCCTCCTGTCCTGGTCGGGTGACAAAAGAACCATCAGGTAATCGATAGGTGGCCTTTCGGACGTTAGGGTTGAGCATAGCAGAAGACAGCATGGAAGGAGAGACGGTTGACGGCTGCACTGCTGGCTCAGTTCTGGTGACCAACGAGCCATCGGGAAGTCGGTAGGTGGCCTGCCGTAAACTGGGATTCTGAAGTGCATTGGATAGCATGGCGGGAGAGAGCCTCCCCCCGGCTGTTACTGGTGGCTCAGTGGAACCCTGGGGCATAATAAAAGAATTGTCCGGAAGTCTGACCATTGACCCATGGATTTGAGAGGTCCTCAGTTGAGCGGAGAGAAGCGGAGAGGCTCTCCCCTGTTGTTGCAGGGTAGCCTGAGGATGTAGAGGACTGGGAGAGGCAGGAGATAATGGGGAGAGGTGGCGCTGAAGCGGTGAGGTGTAGGATGCGTTTCGTAGTTGTGAGGAAAGCATGGAGGCGGACAGGTGTGGAGAGGAGGGGGCAAAAGAGCCAGTAAAAGGTGCATCCTGAGCAGGCGAGAGGACAGGCGTGTAAAGGCTTGCGTTTCGCTGGAGAGGAGAGGAGTAGGAGGCACTGCGCAGGCCGGGATTCTGCATCAGAGCACCGGACAGACCCAAAGGAGAACCGGGCCCAGCCTGCAGGATCACTTGTTCATCCATTGGCATTAAAACCTGCCCATCAGGAAGAGGAGAATGACTTCTCTGTAAAGGTGAGGCGTAGCTGGCATTCTGCAGGTATGGGTTCTGCAGTGACCTCCCTAGGTGGGGTGATAGTTGACCAGGTGTGGAAGGGTGACTGTGAGGATAGCCTTCGTACCCTTGAATGGAAGACAAGGGCTTCGGTATGACAGGGGAGTAGGGAGTAGGGTAAGCAGAGGCATTGTGTGATTGAACGTTTGTAAAGGTACCAGGGTAAGCTGGAGGATGATGTAAGGCATTTGTCAGCATCGGCGATGGACCTGGGTCGCTCATAGTGTATCCATAATGGTTTATAGGCTGTGAAGGGGGTAGTTTTCCAAGGGGGGCATAAGGATTTACCACTGAGGGCTGTAAAGATGAAGGCCCAGGGCTGTGAGGACCCATAGCCCTCTGGGGAACAGGCGAGGCAGGGTAATAAGCTGGGTGCATAGGTGATGGTGCACGAGAGGGCAGAGGTGACCTACGGTGTTGTGGCATAGGAGATTGAGGTCTACTTTGCAACCTGTGCATCGATGGCTGGGGAGACAGGGGACGCATATGTTTTACCAAAGGTTGTGGAGATGCAACAGGAGCGCTGAAAGATTGCCTACTCAGAAGAGAACCCTGGTTCCTGGACATCCGGACAAGTGGCTGCCCTCTGCCCACAGGCCTGTGGAAGCCTCTCTGGGCCGGCCCAAATCGTTTGGATTCCCTAAGCCCTGCTTGTCGGGACCCTGTCCTAGCCAGCATTTGAGGGCCACCTGCGGGAAGACCTTGGACACTATGAATAGAGGACCTAAAAGGGGCAACATTTTGGGTGACAGGAGGTCCAGTTCTGGAACGTCTCGATAGATAGGGGTTAGCAGGTGAGGGTTTGACAGTGCCCATGGGTACATGGCTGCGACTGCCGGCCCGACCTCTCAGTCTGCGAGTTGAGGAGCGGATGGGAAGGGGTCGGTTAGACATATGTGATGGAGAGGGGGAGACGGGTCGGCGAGGGGATGGAGGGCGGAAGGCCCGAGGAGGCGACGATGGTCTCTCCATCATAGGCATGGGGCTTTGCCTTCTTGGGGAATGCAGTGCTGGGGAGCTGGCTCTTGTCAAAACAGACGCTTGTCTCCTGCCACCAAAATTGCGAGGTCGGGCAGAGGGAAGGGGTACTGCGTCTGGAGGTGGCTGCTGCCTAAAAGAAGGTCTTGGTGAATGACCTGGACTAGCCCTTTTCCTCATTGATCCACAGGGCGAGGGCGGGGGGCTGGACATAGGGGAGTAAGGGGAACGTGCTCTGGATGGTGACCTACCTAGCCCAATCCCTTTGGTCCCCCTGGGGAGAGAAGGTCTGGCCTGAACTGACATGCCTCTCCTAGAGAACTGGGGTGAAGCGGGAGGGCTGGGTCTCCGCCGGGACAGCATTGATGCTGGCCGCTGGCCCATCATTGACACTCGGGAATCAGGCCTTCGTCTACGTAGTATTGGGGAGAAGTGATGCTCTTGATAAGCATCCCCCTCATATTCAAATCTTCCATTAGTCTGCATGCCTGGCCTAATGGATAGCTGTGGGGAAGGCTGGGGCCCATATCGCCTTACTGGCATCGGGGAGTGCATGGGCGAATGCATAGGTGTATGCATAGGTGAGTGCATAGGTGAATGCATAGGTAAATGCATAGGCTGGGGTGCCTGCATCATTGGGACTCCCATTTGGAACATTTGAGGATCTTGGGGGAGAGATTGTTGGTACACAAGCGGGGGAAACTGAGGCTGGAGAGGTGAAAGGGAGAAGTGACTGGGGGAGACAGTGAGAGGTGGGTGAGCGTGTAGAGGAGACTGGGCCTGCTGCATTAGCATGGCGGTGGGAGACTGTCTTAAGAAAGGGGCGGCCTGTGGTTGGCCCATAGCGACAGGATACTGGGGCTGCGCATGTGGGTTCAAGACAAGAGGTTGCTCATATTGTATGTCTGACATCATATCTAAATCATTGAGGTCAATGGTCTGTGCAGCAGGGGAATGCAGAGCGACGGCAGGGTGAGAATTGGGCATAGGTGGTGGAAAGATTGGAACATCCAGTCTCTCTTTCCCAAACATCATCACCTGGGGCCTTGGAACCCTAAACTGTTCTGGTACACCTGGGTCTTGAAGAAGGTAAGGCATTTGTTCCTGTTGGTAAATCAACCCCAAATCAGATGCATCTAGACCAGAGTCTGTAGGATACGGTAACATGTATGGATTGTACATGGCCTGTGTAGGGTCTGTGTAGGCTAACATTGAGTCATTGTACAATCCTTGGTCAAATTCAGACCCGGCATACATCATCATCCCAGCTGGTTGTGAAATCCCATAGTTATAATCCAACTGGTTTCCAATTAACATCTGGTCACCATAAAGCTCATGCTCATGTGGGTCAAAGAACCCATCCATTCCCCTGTCATAGTAACCAAAGGGCTCCGCTTCTATTGCATAAAGCAGTCCGTCCTCACCATAGTAATAGCCTTCATCAGCATAGAAATCCCCGAAATCATCATCATAGTAACCGTATCCATACTGTTGGTCCTCATTGTAAAATTCATCATCATAGTAAAAGTTACCGTCTTCATCGTAGTAGCCATACTCATCGTCCCAGAGTTCATCATCATAGTATTCTTCTTCATAAGGATCATACGGATTCCTCCCGTGGTATCCATGGTTATCATAGTATTCTTCCTCATAGTAATCTTCATCGTACTCGTAGCCGTCATTATAGTATCCTCTGCTTCTGTTGGCATGCGATTGTCGCTTTCCCCCCAGCCCCCCGGCCCTATACCCCAGCCGACCTTGTCCCTTGCTGTCCAGGAACTTCCCTGTCAGCCAGTTGGTAGCCCCAGCGATCCTCCCTAATACCCAGCTTTTACTTTTAAAACCAGGCTTTGCTGCTTTATTTTTCCCAAATACCCCTTTGAACTTTCCTCCAAGTCCCTTTGCCTCCGTTGCCGTCTTCTTGGGTGAACTCACTTTGTCATTATCCTTTTTGAACATGCCAAAATTGCTGAAGCCGGACAATCCCCCCTTTTTGTCCCCAGACTTGTCTTTACCCCCAAAGCCAGCAAACAGCTTGGTGCCTCCTAAAAGGGGTTTAGAGCCCGGTGGTTTCTTCTTCTTGGAGATTCTGAGAAAGAGACGGGAGGTGCTTTTGAGGTTACGCTTTGGCTTCGCTTTCTCAGCTGGTTTTGTTGGCATACTAAAAAGGGCAGACTTCCCTGTGATGCCACTGAGGGCCTTTGAAGCTCCCTTGATTGCAGGCATCTGAGCTGCCATCCCGCCTTTCTTCTGTCCCTGCCCAGCTAAGCCCATCATGGTCTTGGATGCACCCTTAATTTGAGCATCATTCATCTTTTTCAGGTTCATAGCCGCCAATCCTTTTTTAAGTTTTGGCGTCTCCTCTTCGTCTTCTTCATCTTCAACCTTTGGCTGCCGTTTGCCGGGAGCCTTGCTGAACCCCTTCATAGCCTTGGAGGCTCCTTTCAGAGCCACTTTACCTTTAGCTCCCTTCTTGGGTACCACCTCTTCCTCGCTCTCCTCTCCCTCTGTTCGTTCACTACTCATTGCCTCATCTTCCTCTTCTGAGGCTTCCGACTCACTGATGGGTTTCTTCCCCTTCCCCTTCTTCCCGTCATCCTTGCCCTTTCCCTTAGCTGGCGGCTCCTCTTTTTTCCCTTTCTTGTCATCTTTTCCACCCTTCTTATCTTCTTTCCCTCCCTTCTTTGGCTCCTCTTCTTTGCCCTTCTTGGCAGCCTTGTCAGCCTTCTTAGGCGCCATTTTTGTCCTACACCTACAACAACCGTCCCAGAGAAAGACGATAAAGGACCGGTACAGACGGAAGACTCAAGCAGTGGGGATCCATGTCAAAGTTGACAACCGCTTGACATACACGCCAAATCCAAACGCTTCCAACATCTTCTTTTCCAATTGTTCCGTCTTCTTATAACTTATAACTTGTACTTATTCCTTGTCTAAATCAAAGTCTCCGATATGTGATGGAGCACAAATACCAGACAAACTCTGACACCCTCTGTTTCAAGTCAGTTATTCTAAACCGCACAAAGAAACTGGCTCAAACCTGAGCCACCAGAGCTTGCTCGCGTTACAGCACTCAGGCATCTAAAAAACAGCCAGGATCCCAAAATGTGTCTGACTGAACCATGCTGATTGCGATCATCAAGAGTCATTGAGTTCAGAAGTTTTGTTCTGATAACACTGGCTATCACTGTACCAGGATTTTTACACTTGTCACCCACTTGTTGCATCTGGCTCACTCACTTGAAATCCCACATGGAAGTCCTTTAACCAAGTTTGAACAACATAATCCAGCACGTGCCATTTTTAAATCCCAGCAGGGGGGGGTTCTCCTTCACGGGTTTGTAAGTAATGTTCCAGGGTCACGGCGCTGAATAAAAGACCCCCCCTGTACCAGTCGATGGTGTCGGTGTAGTCCTTTGTGTGTCTCCCATTGTCTTGTTAACCCAGAGACAGTTGTTCTTGCTTGGCTGCTGCAGCAACTTTGGCAGGCAAGTTTTTCCTCACACAAGAAGAGTCGCTCTGTGTGTGCGTGTGTGTGTGTGTGTGTGTGTAGGTAAGTGTGTGTCTGTTTGTGTGCGTATGCATGCACATGTGCGCATCTGTGAGTTCTAGCACTCAGGGGTATCCTCTTCTATGTGTGCGTGCGTATTCTTCCACATGGACGTCAGAATGCCAGTGTGTCCTTCTGTAACCTCCCGCATTTCTCCCTCTTTCATTCTCGCTCCCCCCCTCTCTCTCTCTCTCTCTCGCGCGCACTCTCCCTCTCTTTTTGTGACACCGCGACCTCAACTGTCCTCTGTTCCACACCGCTGACCCCCTCTGCCCCCCCTCCCCCAACCTATCCTCTGTGCATTCACACACGTTGTGGTATCTGTGTGCCTGTGTGTGTGCATCCCCAGTTATAGTTGCAAGGGGGAACCTAAATGTATCAGCTATACTGCCTTGGGGTAACCCTATCTGTAGGCTCGCACCCGTATCAATAATGCAGGTCGGCTGAGCTGTTGCTAAACTGTGTCTGAGAGGCTCGGGCACACTGAGCCAAAACATGCGGCACCACTGGTACCATTAACACAGGCAGCACAGGCCAGGTCTGGCAGGCCACAACAGTCAGGGATAACGCATACATTAGACCCTATGCAGGTGACGTTTACAGTGGAGGGATTACAAGGGAGCTTGACAACAGTGTTTGACCGAAGACACAATCAATTAATGATTCATGAAGGATTCATATATAATACATATTATATAGATACTACATTGATTGTATTTTGGATTTTAGTATGGACGATTCAGTTATACAGAAGCACTTTTTCATTGCCTGTTTTTCTTTACTCATATGAAGCAGTCAAATGCATTATTCACATTTCCTTTAACAAGGAATTTAAAGTAGTCTAGAACAATTTACGTATTCATTTTAGAACTAGCTGAAACAGAAAAACAAAAAAAAAATTGCATTTCTCAAGCAACAAGCTTTAAATATTAGGGGTTTAAAAAAGTAAAGCGAGTGTGCATCTGTGCACATGGGTTTGTGTGTGTGTGTGTGTGTGTGTGTGTGTGTGTGTGTGTGTGTGTGTTTGTAAGGCCATTCCCACTCGCGTGTGTGTAAATGGGAGATGGAGGGTTGGGTATAGGAATGATCCGTGGCACCCATGTTCTGATGCCAGAGCCAGGAGTCCGTTCTCGGTGGCAGATATCAATGTTTAATGTGTTGGGCCTTACGCAGGACCGATAAAACATTCATCACGGCCTGGCTCTAAATATATCACACGGAGGGTTAACCCTGCCCTCACCAGCTCACTCACCCATTCATTATACATACACACCCACTACCCGGGGTTAACAGGCGAACTCTGCGGATTGGAAAAAAGCTAAAGATCAGGAGCAACAACATGACCGCCAAGGTTTGAAAATGCCAAATGCTTGAAAAGTCTTTCTTTCTCTCTTTATCTACGTTATTATTCACTGACTTATTTATCATGTGAAAATTGTCGCCACTCAAATAATCTGATCGGAAACAGCACCAGCTTTGATGGACAAAACTGGGACGAATATTTAAATACAGTCAATAAAATGAACGGTACCATCTTCATTGTTGTCTGTTATCAACACTGAGGAGCATTCAGTGGTTCTTCAACATGAATGAACTAAACGTCTCCAACGACACGAGCAGCGCGCGTGAAGACTCTCTGTAACCCGAGAGGCTACGTCCTGAAGTCTCTGCAGCTCAACCATATCATTTTCTCCCTAATATTGTGCCAATGGAGACGCCACCATGCGACGCAACCCGAAATGTGGCTCCGTGCCATGCAAGATATCAAACTTTAATTTGCCTAAAATGGCAGAGAGAGAGATCTGAAAAGTTGACCCCTGTGTGTCCCAGAGGGAAAAGGGTTGGGGGTCGTGCCCACTCGTGTGTGTGTGTGTGTGTGGTCAGAATAGCAAAAATCGGTATCATCCCAAAGATAAGAACCATGTCACTCAAAACTCCTCTCACACACACACACACACACACACACACACACACACACACACACACAATTGTAGTGTGTGTTTACATTTGTGGGTGAGAGAGAGAGAGAGCGTGAGAGAGAGAGCGTGAGAGAGAGCGCGAGAGAGAGAGCACGAGAGAGAGAGCGAGAGAGAGAGAGAGAGAGAGAGATAAGGATAAGATATAGGGTGATGTATTTGATATCTCTGGGTTAGCATGGGATAGTCATCGGAGTTACGCCTTGTTTCCTGTTTCGTTATGGAGATATTCTACAGAAGGAAACTCATTCACCCATGTGGATGAGGCTTTCAGAAGGGGATTTGGTAGCACTTTACAATAAGGGTACATTAATTATCCATTGATTCAAATTTGTTAATGCAGTAATTTGCATTTCCTAACAATTACCTTACGGTTAACAGTTAACTTACAGTTAACTAATTAGTTAATGCAGTATTAGGCATTATTATATTGCATTAGCATAAGGGTTAGGATGGTTAGGGTTAAGGTTTAATGTTTGGGTCAGGGTTAATCGTTACCCTTAACTGATAAATTAATACCTTAGTTAACATGAACAACATAACCATAGTTTACATGAACACCATTAGTCAATTATTACTAGACCATTAGTTAAGTGTTAATTTAATAGTTCTAACTATTAAATAGTTTTAATAGTTCATTTTTAGTTCATGCTTAATACTGCATTAACTATGGAAATTAATAGTTTAGTATTAATAATTAGTATTAATTTACCCTTATTGTAAAGTGTTACCAGGGATTTTAATAAGTGGTTTAATAAGTTGAATACATTTTCTACAGTGGCCAGTCCACTTGTTTATTTGAAACCTTTATAGAAAGTGAAACGTCCCATTCACCCAGATTCAAGCTCGCCTACCATCAAACTTTAGGTACATATCGAAAGTCTGATTTGTGAGAGCCTACATAAGGAAACCTGCTCACCTGACCACAGGTGACAGAAACATTGGACAGCTGGAAGAGGTGAGGAAGAAATAATAAGGATGTAAAGAGAGGAGGAGAGAGAGGAGGGAGGAGAAGGATGGACAGAAGGAAGGAAGAAAGAAGGTAAGGGAACAGACGGAAAATAAGTTGATTCTGGACTGGAGTCATTTTAAACGATGAGGGGATGATAAGGACATGAGGAAAATGAGAGACAATACTAGTTTGACGTGATGGGCTGATGAATAGAATATAAAAAAGAAAGAGGAAAGGGTCATGAGGAGTCAAGAGTGATGACGGGAGAGACTGCGAAGGGGACAGAGAAAGAGAATGGTGAAAGAGAGAGAGTCGATATTCATCTGACAAGCTGCTTTCATCAGGAGCACTCAGCGACACACTGATAATAAAGGAGGTCATCTGGCCATGGTATAGCCAACAAGCTCACTTAATGAGAACGACACACAAACACACGCATGCAGACAAACATGCACACACTTACACACACACACTTTTATACACACCCACAAACACACCCACACACACGCATACATACACGCATACGTACATTCATGCACACACACACATTTACACTCATGAACCCACACACACACACACACACGTGCATGGGCAAACATACACAAACTCACTCACACTCATGGACATTGCACACGCAAAAACAATATTTTACACATTCACATGCAAACACAGACTCACGCACATGCAAACACATTAACGCACTCAAATGATCATTCACTTGGACTCGCATTAGTTGTGTTACTATTCAGGTATGCTGATGCTATGTAGTATTGTCAAAAGATCCTCAAATAATGACTTTTAAAAATGATATTTGAATGTAAAGTGTGTACATTTATCAAAAAACATGTAATGAGCAAAACTTTTGTCGGTATCATTCCCTAACATTATGAACTGTTAATAAGATAGGGCTTCTCAACATACACATAACAACTACACCTTCTGACAACAAATACCACTATTGGCCAATATTCTCTAAAATACCCCTATAAGCAACAATAAAAAAACCGAATCAAACAGGAAAATATCAAGCCACCAAGAAAATGTCGGCACATCATGGTACATTTAGGGTCAAGGGAAGAAGCCTCTACACCAGAGAAAGTTTTACTTCTCAAGAGTAAACGAGCGGAAAGAGGCAGGAGCAGGAGAAAGAGTGGCCATTCTTGGGTGAGCAAGGAAAGAAGAGAGACGACCAGACTCAGGTTTCCTCTGAACCCACTAAGCCCATGTGTTCAGGTCCTGGCCGTGACTTTAGGGAGTATCCCCACATGACTACACCATGAGGTGAAACAAAAGGCTAGTGGCACACCTGACACTGCCATTAGCAATTAGCATTGACCAATGCTAAACTCCATGGCCCGTCCACACAAAAGAACTGTGACAATGTTGAAATTCGGCCTGAGATATTAATGTACGTCACGCCATGGCTGAAATTCAAAGGGTTTTGTGCCCCCATAGTGTCAAATGAACATGGATTTGCATTCAGTGTCAAACCTGATTGGCTTGTATTTGTGTCTCCGTTTACATTTTGGCCGTTGCAAAGTTAAAGTTACTAGAGACGATCAGTGTCAAAAGGGATCTATAGGCGTGTCAGCAGGGCTTATCAATAATTGTTTGATGTTTTATTTATGTGCATTTGATTTTTGATCACATTTTATCTTATTTACATTTTTGTTTATTTCAAAAAGGTTTAAATGTTTAAACATCCCAAATATGGCTGATGTGTTCACTAAACAATAAATGTTTTTATTTCAACATATTTTACAAAATATAGTATGGGGAGAATGATAAAGATGTTTTTTTTCCAAAAATGAATCCTAATTTTGAGACACAATCTAATTTTATGTATTTAGACCATAGAATTATGGATGAATGGGCTCACCTTAAAGACAACTAGTAGACAAGGCTTTGAGGAGAAGAGATGATGGAACCAGTGGAGATGAATGTGATATTTCAAGAAGATTTAGCCGTCAATCACACTCAATAGTTTTCAAGCCGACTCAATGATGATTCTCTCATCCACATCCTCTCAAATAGTGTGCTGGGGCAGCTGTGTCTATGATGAACACAGCATTGATTCCTCACTCTACACTGCTTATGTTTATAGCCATCTGCTCACCAAAACCAACATGCACACTCACATGTGTACCAACACACACCATTCATACTGCCTACTTACACACCATTGCTACATTTCTACTGACCATACACTGTGACAAAATACACACGCAAGCACACAGTCACAGAAGGTGCGCACGTGCGCATGTGCGCACTCACACACACACACACAGAACGCACACATACACACACTAAATACTATTTTATGTGACCAATTATTACATTAACAGCTGTATAATAAATGGGAAGATGGGAATTCTAAGTTAACACGGTTCTCTTCTCTTTTGTGTGTGTGAGTCAGGCCTGCATCAGTTCAACAATGTGGAATGTTTCATGATTTTTTGATAGGTTGACTACAAATGCCGGGATGCACTCACTCACTCACACACTCTCAAAAACCCACACACATACACAGGTGGGAGAAGAACAGGTGGGAAAAGTTGACCAGTAGCCTACAATGCTAACCACTGCTTACTCATCGGCAGTTGTTCCTTGTCACACAAGAAACTACACATTTATATAGTGTCTAGTTTCTCAGTCCATAAATTAGACATATCACATGACTATTGGCGCAATACCATCCATTGTGTAACTAGATATGTGGGCATACTACTGTGCAGCAGTGCGGTCCCTAGACAAACAGCTGTACTCGTACGTTTCGTACACAAGATGGTATCTACTTATAAGCACACAAAGCTAATGCAATGCCCCATGCAAGCACAGTGATCCTCTCTGTTAAGGTTGGCAAACTGTCTGCCTCTACACAGGACAATAGGTTATGTGAGCACCAGACTGTGTTGAATTGTTTGCTAACCCTTGCTGTGGGTTAGCAAACAATATCGATATATCGATATCAGTTATTTTTTACTCCGTAATATCGGTAGCAGCATGGGCCCCTAAAATCCAGTATCGGGCTTAACATACATACATACATACATGCAGTCATACACGCAGTCACATAAATGTTGACATACTGTATAAGGCTTTACATACATTATATGGATATCATAAAAGTTGTATGTGTCCTTTAGTAAGACATAATAGATATAGAAATTGTATGTAGAATTGACTTAGCCCTATGTGATTTAAATAAACCTTTTGCACATGGGCGAAACACACTTTTACTATGGATAACGCTATTAAGGCAGGATGAAAGTGTCTTCCTTTGGATACAAATGTCTGATAAAAATAATGTAATTCATATTTACACTGTGCCATAGTATTGTCTTTGGTTGCTTTCATGCAGAGCTTGATGGCTGGAGATACCAAATCATGCATCCATCTGCTGACACAGTGATGGCAGAGTGGTGCCAGCTTTAACAAAACAGCAGGGGGAGCCGCAATACCACTGGCATCGATTGCAGGGGAAGGTAGGTGTAATGACCGTGTTCAACCAGAAGAGAGCAGAAGTGGAGAGTTTATCTAGTGTTCTTATCGCCGTGGGAATGGAGCCTGACCTCTGCAGTGGATGGAATAAGTGACTCTAGCTGTCACCTTGGTAACAAACCGCTTCTTAAAGATCCATAGCTCTGTGTTCGGATGGCGAGGAGAATAAAGAGGTGATGCTGAGGCTGATGGATAATAATGAAAAAACTGGATTAAAAAAGACACCGTTACAGGCTCTGCTACTAATGTCAACCAAGAGGTCTACCAAAACAGAATATCACAGAACATAGAATAAAACAATATACAATTAATAAAGAATATAGAATAGACATTTTTAGACATTCAGCACTATTGAATCTCTGGTCCAGACTGCAGGTTAATTTGGAATAAGATGGAGATTGATGAAGAGGAAAGAAGTTCTGTATGTGCATGTCAGACATGTGACTCGGAAAGTAAACATGAACACCGTAGTTCACTTGAATAGTCAGATTAAGATTCCACTACCAGGATGCTATTGACATTCTGATTATCGCGTTTACATGGGCAACTTAACGCAATCTGCACTTTTGGTCCTTTTTCTTTCATTTCTGAAAGATCTCACTAACTAGCCCACTGTCCAATTGTGATGGACCATTGTCCCACCGTCCAAGTGCGATGGACCATTGTCAGTCCATAATGTGTGGTGACGTGTGTATGTGTGTGTGTAACCAATCACTGTATTATAGGTGCTGCATGTATCTTTATGCAGTGACATTCCTGTATGTTATCTGTGTGATGAAGGAGGAAGAGGAGGGCGGTCTTAAGGTGGGCAGCAGAAGAGTTGGAGATACAACTGGGGTGTGTGTGTGTGTGTGGGCGTGCGTGTGTGCGTGCGTGCGTGCGTGCGTGCGTGCGTGTGTACAACCTATAGTCCAAGACAGGAAATAAACAAGTAACAAAAATGTTGACGGATGGCATTTAAAAGCGAAACGAAAATGCATTTCTCATGAAGCCAGTATGAATGAACAGTGTAGGTCTTCTACTCTTAGTGTCCTCTCAGTATCTATAAATGTAGACTGCACATTTAGGAAAGCTACTTATGCCCATAAAATGATCTCTAATGCTCAAATAAATCTAAAACACTGCACTGCCGGCCTTCGTATGGATTTGAACCTGCTGAATAATGCAAGCAAAGCAGAGTGCAACTATGCCCTCTTGGTTCCGGTCAAGCCAAAAGCATGTCTTTATAAGCCAGCAGGCTGAATGCTACTGTTAACCATAATGAAAGATACACTGGGCATAATGGACTAATGTAGGCCTAATGTATTTTGAACATGCCTTATCTATTCATTCGATTTATTATTTGTTGTATAGCCTCTGAAATGAAATTACTTGTTTACTTACTATAGATCATTATATAAAGTAATGCTTTAGTTTCTCTAGCTCTAGTAACTTTCATAAAGACATTCATAAATTACTAAATAAAATAAATCAACAATACAAATAATCAATAACTTGGGTGAGGTGAGGTCAGATCAATACCTTGGGGGTCCTGATCTTAAGGCCCCTGGTGTAAACACTGTTAAATTGTTATACTCTTGGTTCCAACATCCAATCCATGATCCTTATCTGTGATCGCCTAAACATTGATTAGCAAATGGACAGGACGGATATTGTTAGACCAGGGAGAAGGCAAATTGCTATGATGGAAGCCTCCACATCCACATGCACACCACCTAGATCTCCAGCACCTCTGTAATAACGGAAAGAATGGAAGACAATTCCCTTAAAAAATGAGTGAATGAGTGTGGTTTTCAATAATGTATTAAAGAGACTGTTTCACATTCACTCTTCTAGGCCCATACAGATCTCACACACACACACACACACACACACACACACACACACACACACACACACACACACACACACACACACACACA
>JAOPJO010000088.1:9102864-9115616 GCA_027123675.1 Molva macrophthalma
CACACACACACACACACACACACACACACACACACACACACACACACACACACACACACACACACACACACCTCTTTTGGAAATAAGTCAACAGACCAAAGTGCCGTTAATCAGACTATTCCAAGGGAACTCCGGGGCGCACGTTCCCATTCCCCGAGTCACACGTCAAGTCTGACACGCGCGCCACTGAACTTCTTTCCTCTTCATCAAGCGCCACCTTATTCCAAAATCAGCCTCCACCTGACGGATATCCCCGGATCGCCCACCAACCCCCGCCAAAAAACAACAACAACAACAACAACCCCAAATGGCACGCGCTCCCTACCGTCGTTCCTCCGCTGCGCCCTCGGGGCGTAGGTGAACTGCAGGTCGATCTGCCGGTTCTGCCGGGCCTCGGCGCGGTTCTTGCTGTGCGCCGAGGCCTTGTGCGCCTTGTAGTCGATCTCCGAGCGGAAGGCGTGCGTGAACTGCTCCGTGGCGCAGCGGCCCTCCTCGCACAGGTAGTGGCTCTCGCGGAAGTGCTCGCTCAGGTACTGGTAGTCGCTGGGGACGGGGACAGAGGCAACGATGGCCACATTTTTTCGGAAGAGAGAGACGTGGGATGGGATTTGCGATTGTAGCAAAATTACACTTTTTTAAAAAGAAAATGTTATGTTTTTTATGTGAACATACCGTATTGACCCGGATATAAGACAAGGTTTTGTTTTTCCTGGAAATGCGTCTGAAAAAGTGGGGTTGTCTTATATTCGGGGGATTTTCTTTATAAAGAAACGGATTTGATCTTAAAGAATTATTTATCCAAAAATGGGTCTTGAAAAAATGGGTCTATCCAAAAATTGGGGGGGCGGGGGGGTCGTCTTATAATCGGGGTCAATACGGTAATACATATATTTTTGTCTGCAGCGGATATTGACATTTTCGCTAGATTTTACAAGTCCTTTGTTCAAATCGCAGAGCATTACATATAAAAGGAATGAAAAGTTGCCTGTTGCCTGTTCATTTTATGCTATGAGGGAGGCTAACCAATCAGCGACGGCCCCGGCAAAGCCACTGTATCACAATAAAACACAATGCCCGACAAATTGTCCCTTCTCTAAAATGAAGCATCAACCAAGATGGACACGGCCACGCGCTCTCACCAGTAGTACTCCTGCGCGCCGTCCGCGTCGCAGAAGTGGCAGAAGTAGTGGTCGCGCCGCAGGTGCTTGAGCAGCTCGTCGTTGTCAAGGTAGCGGTCGTCGCAGAACTTGCAGAGCGGGTGGCCGCGGTGGCTGGTGTCGTCCGGGTCGCCGTGCGCGCGATGCCTCGCCAGCTCTTTGCGGTTGTACCACTTCCTCTCATGGGAGAAGATCTGTGGTGGTGGGGGGGGGGACCGTGGTTTGAATTTTTATTTTTTTTGCTGCAGGTTTACAATTGGAAAACAAGATGGAATAAAAAGAATACGTAGAATACGGCTTAAATATTTGAAATATAACTTTTTGGGGGGTTTGGATATATAGCACATTGACCTACCATATATTAGGTACATATACATATATACACATATATACATACATACATAACATTTATATAGCGGTTTATATCTGCTATGTCATTATGTCACATGAGTATACACTGTAAAGCTGCTATGTTTTCACATCTTTTCTTTGTTTTATTTGTATTGTTTCGTTTGCTCTACAGCAACCTTTGCTGCTGTAAATATCCCGGGATTAACTAAGTCCTCACAGGTGGCCAATACTTTTTTCCATGCCAATAAGAAACTCTTTTCAGCCATTGGACACCAGCAGCCAATGATTTACATATAAACAGGGAGAGGCACTAAGCTGTGCTGTGCTTAAAACTAAAAAAGATATGCTTTATAAATCCCAATTGAGATATTTGGGTGTCACAGCAAAAGCACATGGCAGTAATTACAATTAAAACAGAATTTAATTGGAAACATGAATATACAAATAACAACAATAATGGGAGGGAGCCTCAGCAACGCCATTTTAAAAAAATTCATGGTGAGAACTCTGAATATGGTAAACTATGTAGTGTAAACTAATGAATGTCAATAAATGACTGAATTGACAGTATATCTCAAATGCAGAGAGGAGGGTCAGCGGTTGGACGCTGTGAAAGAGGCATTGTGCGTAAAATAACCTTGAGGTGTTTGGTGCAGAGCTTGCAGCAGAAGAGCTCATGCTGTTTCCTGATGTGCTGCTCCAGTTCCTCGAACCGCGTGAAGATCTTAGGCTCGGGGCAGTGGGGGCACTCTGGCAGGAGAAGCCTCCTGGAATCACACACACACACACACATCAAACTCAAGGTCGACTTCAAACTCAAGGTTGGACCACTGTACTGAATAACTAAAACTCTCAGGACATTTGCACCACTTCGATATATATGCCGTCTAATGGCCATATAATGTGTGCAAGAAGACACTTCTTGCAGTCCCCTTGCAAACTACATGATGAAATACATGGGAAAAAAACATGGGACATACAAACTTATGGTAGTGGTTTTGTAAGTCCTGAAGTCGTTTGTACTCAACCAAAGAACATCTTGGTCGACTGAAATTCAACCAACTCTACGACCGAATCGGTTGGTCGATGGGGGAAAATAAAAAATAAAAAATAAAAAATGTGCCCGTTATCTCAAGATTAACTTAATTGACCACAGTGCACTCTACTCTATCTGGTAGCCTAAATATCACATAAGTGCTGTTTGGAGGAAGTCAGTGAGTTTCAGATCCACTCATGGCCTGTCTGACTCGGTTACGGCAGAGCCTCAATGTAAAGTGGGTCACACCAGACGGGCCATGGAGTGGTAGTAGATAGACAACACGTCGGAAGATTAGATTCTAGGTTTTGTTCTGGGTTTAATATAATGGGTCCCAATGGATGACACTGCGATGTGTGCCAAGTCTGATAAGTTTGTACTCAAAGCCTTCTATCGGGCGTTAAACACTAAAGTTGATGGAGCATCGCAGACCACATGAAAAAAAAGTTACTTATGCCTACCGTTTTTAGAATGCCAACACACTTTTTTGTCTTTCTTTTAAACCAAATGCTGCAACACCAATGATTATTTGAAATGGTGTAAAATAGTTTGTAGCCGAGTAATTGCTCAGTAAGTAGACTAGCCATCCTTAAGTTCAAAGTTGTGAAAACCAGGCTGTTTTGACCTCCTGTCTTATAAATCTTATAGTCTATTAAACCATACGATTTGTAATCAATCTAAGCTTAAGGGAGACCAATGATGCAAATTAACCTGACCGTTGGCATCTTTGCGCATCTACTGTGGCTGACATCAGTGAGAAAGAGAGAACTTTGAGCTGTAGATAAAACGCACCTGAACTGGGTGTGGATCTTGGCATCGCCGAAGTAGATGTCATGGCTCTGCTCACAGTGAAACTGTTGGAAGGGAAGGGTGGAGAAGGCTGCCAGTCGCGTCACAAACACCACCTGAAACAGCAAAAACAATTCAGGGACCAGTCTTAGAACCAATGGATTAAAGATGCAGTGCTGCATTTAAAAAGGTGTAGCTGGGGCCTTCACGGTTGTCTGGTAGCTTTATTTGAAGATTTTTGATTGCTTTGACCCAGTGTCGGAGATTGGAGTTTCAGTACTAAATGACTATACAGCAATATTAAATCGGTACTTGCAAAGACATCAGGGATTAAGTTCAACTGGTTCCCAGTAAAACTGACAGCCATTAAGTATAATGTGACATCAGAGGGTTGTCTGGATCCTACTGTATGCGTTATAAGAATAGAACGCCTAGCGTAATTGGACGGGTATTAGCTTAGAATAACAGCATGCAATTGTCGGCATTGATTTACTTTACAGCATATTTTGCTGTGATAAGTGGGCGACAGTCATGCTATTGATGAGTTGCGTAACTATTTAGCCAAGTACTGTCAGTACACTGGCTAGTATGCTGGGTACTTATAAAGATAACCGCTGAAAAACGACAAAAAAACCTACATGTCATGCAATATCATTGACAAACAAAAACACATTACAGCTCTTCCCACGTCTGACATCGTGATCCATGTACATGGGTGCTAGCATATGGCATTAGCCTTGTGAGCTAGTGGCTATATAACGAAAGTCTCTGTATAACCGTAAAACAGCTAACATTGTCTTAATATGCAATTGTCACTTTAGGCGTCATTTATTAAAAGCGTTTGTCTTTGAAAGCAAAAAGTGTAAGCCATTTTACAAACTAGACAGCAGAAGAAGGAGGAGCGGCCTGACAGACACATCCCTCCCCGGTATAAAGTATCAGCGTGCCCCGCACCTTGTCAAGCTCCTCCCGGCAGACGGCGCAGTACTTCTGATCGCACAACACCCGCATCTTGGTAGAGCAGCGGTAGCAGACCGGGTGGTCGCATTTCCCCAAAGCAAATATATCGACATCTTGGCAGCAAAGTACGCAAGTCTTCTCAGTTTCCTTTGTAAGTGATGAATCCATGACAGTGTAAAGGCCACAAAGGTAGTGTTTTTTGATCAGATAGGTGTAGGAACGTTGTGATGCTTACGTAATATGAAAGTCAAGAGAGTTTGTGCCACCTCACGAGCTTCAATGTCGAGCAACGCGATCTGTATGTCATGTGGATAGACCACCGTTTAAAAACAGCAGCTGTGGGCGGGTTGTAAATCTGCTTATGCCTATCGCGGATGTGCCCGTTTGTGCAAAAGGTCTTGACATGACCACGTGCGTGTCACTTTTGATATATATATACCGGTATGTATATATATACTTAGAAATTAGTTAACCGGTATTATAGTTATGGAAAAATAACTATTTGAGTATTTTTTTTAATAATTTTTACTGCAAACAACGTACAAATCTTGAACGACAAAAGAACGAAAAAGAAAGGTACTTTGCATTTGGGTATTTTACTTTGACGGTGGATAACCCATCTCCTTTTACTGATAGAAATACAGTAGGTCACATTATACATTTGTATGCTGTATTCCTCTTAGTAGTGTCTTTCCAAATCAAGCAGGTAACTCACATGATGTCCTCTCCTAGAAACTATTTAGAATTAACAGCATTGAAATAATCAAAGCAGACAACATTTAATTTAATAGAAAACCCATTCTCACTCAGAAATGACGAGTACCTTATGAATATAAAATAATTATAGCTGGTATGACAAATGGGCCTTTTTTTCCATGTTTTAAAATGTGCATATTGCTGTACAATATGCTAAACATCACAAATTGTTGTACACCAACATATGATATTATAGATGCCCCTATTTCACAGTCAGAGAGACTTGCTCTAGTTACCATTCAGTGTGGAATAGCGAAACATCCATGGCCCACACATTGAGGCTTTGGGACACGTATTCCACAAAGATTTAGCATTACAATTATAAAAATCCATCCCTTTCAGTATCTTACACTGACATAATATATGTATATTATTCGTATTTACTGTACGAGTCTCACAGGGGATGTGCCACAACCAAACCTCAAGAAAACAAACTGCTATCCTTTTAGAAACATAACAACAAAAACATGAATTAGGCCATGGTCACTGGAGAAGAGTGTTTCAAGCTGATCCAAGATGGCTACCGCCTCTTGTGCATGGCCTTGTGTAGTCCCATCACTTTGAAGGTGCTGCTGGCTATCTTCTCATAGAGAAGGAACATGAGGGCGGCCGTCAGTACAGTCTGCAACAGTTTGGCCTCCAGCCCTTTGAACAGACCAAGCACGCCATACTTCCTGCGAAGATAGAGTGCATGAAAATCATATGAGTTGTCTTATTTTAGAAATGAATATTCTAGTGTGTAGTATTTAGTAGCATTTAGCAGTGAGGTTGCAAACAGCTGAATAATATCTCTCCAAAACATGGATGCGTTTAAGAATACAATCCCCCTAATCCGCTGACTGCCATTCGCTACACTAGTGTACTCTTGGATTAAAAAGTGTGTTTCACATACACTTTTTAAATACTTAGGATATGTTGATGAAATGATGGAGTATGCTCATCTTCACTTGCTATGAGGTGCGTCCGAGAGAGGGTTAAGCTTCTCGGACACTTATAGTATAACGCCACAATGTTGGCTACGCAGTTCTTCACCTGCTTTTTAATGTTGTAGAGTTTATGGGTAACAGGTTTTAACAGCGCCCATTGGGAACATTTAGAAATATTAGACCTCTACGGTTTAATTGCATTTTTGGTTTGGCTATTGTTTAATGAGGGGTACTTTGTAATTCACCTATTGTGTAGAAAGTGACCAAACGATGGCGCTATACAGAGGAGTGCTACTGCCAGACCGTATCCTGGTCAGGTAGACCGCTAGACACACAGACTCATACCGGGGATCAAGTCTTTAGTTGACCGTGTCACATCGCTGTAATTCAGAGTGTGAATATCTGTTGAATATCAAATATCTTTCCAATAAAAACACTTTCACCCCCCCCCCCCGTCTGCGACCACAAGTAAAATCTAATTCTGTAGGAAACACTAATGTGTTAAGTAACGTTATAAAGTTACCACGGCATTCAACATTCTTATAAAGTCATTTTTAGCATGATTATTTGGACCCAGGATAACAGCGCTGGGCTGTGCTTTGCGCGCGAGCAGCAAAGAGTTTTTTGCATGCACGCTTTGCGCAACAACCAGGCCTGCTGCTCCATCCCAGGGGAAACACTGAACAGTGCAAACAAGTAAAGAATATTTTGGTAAAGAGTCTAACAATTCTGTACAAAAAACTATTACAAGGGAGTGCAATATATATTTATAACAAATATGTAACAATATTTATACTGCTGTTTGAGGTGAGATGAGAACCAAAGAAAAAAATCATCTTGACACTCAAACCAGACCAAAACCATCTTAATGATGTTCACACACAACCCAATGTGTGAGGTGGAGAGAGCATAAGATACCTCACCTCACTCTGTTGACCAGCAGACGTTTGATGACCATCAAACTGCTCAGTATTCGTGACTTGTCAGTTGACTCTTGCAGTTGACCGAACTACAACAAAACACACAATGGATACAACAAAACAATGTTTATGTCCAAGATATGGATTCTGACAAATTATATTCACAAAGAACATACAAGTCTGGAGACACATTGACATTTTTACCATTTCTCACACACACACACCCACCCACACACCCACACACACCCTGAGGATGGACTGGATGGTCTGTAGTGGGTATGTGACAGTAGTGGCGACTGCTTTGGCTATGGCACCGATCAGGAAGACCTCAGCAGATGTAAGCTTGTGAACAAAAAAAGAAGAAAAAAAACTGGTTACAACAATTAACTCCCTGACAGATTTGGTGTAGTGTTAAGCAAACCACAAGCACCAGCGATTGGTTGAGTATTAAGGTCACATGACCCTCATATGAGCAAGATTACCGATGGATCCAACATAGCAGCAGTTTACTCATCCAGAAGGAAGGGAATGATGTTTCACTCCTTCCCATAGAAATGTTTACTAATATATATAGTAAAAATGAAAAGACAGGGTAACCATTTTAAACATTCAAACTGAACTAAAGTGTTTTTTTTTTAAACTTTTCCGCAAAGATCAAGTGTGAACGCTAACTGAACCAAATGAAAGTTGCAACAAAGTATCATCTTCCCCTCTCTGAATTGGGCTGAGTCTACCGACCAACAGGTGTGAAATCGCCCAAAGTCATTTAACAGATGCTTTTATCTGAAGCATCTAACAGTGAAGTCAGATACAGGTAATTTAAGAAGCAGGTAGTGGTTAGTCATCCTGCTCAAGGATGCCTGCAGGTAGGATGCGGGGATCGAAACCTAGTCCCTTTCGGCTGGGAGTCAAAACACCCCAACTGCTACACCATCCTGCCTCACTAGTTCTTGGCCTTGAACCAGTGTGACTCGACCCGAATCCAAATCGGGTCCCCCCCCCCCGCCCCGCACCACCAGCGCCTCCATCCATCTTACAACGCTCCCCCCACTCTCCCATTACCTCCGTGTGGACGCCCCGGCTCAGCTGCCTCTTGAGGCCCTCATAGATCATGAACTGGATGGCAGGGTTGAGCACCAGCAGCAGGGAGGGGAGGGTGCCGTTCCACAGTGCGCCCACACCCTCCTTACTGGAGATCTGCACAAAGGCATCTGGAGAGGGAGAAGGGGGTTGAATTTGAGATTTCTAAAGGAAATCTAATCCATCCATTACTACAGTTATTTATTTAAATACAGAAATGGGACTGATGGTTGGCCTAGAATAAGTGGATTATAGACAATAAAAAACACTTGGATCATCAGCACAATGTTTCTCATATTTCAAAATTAAACCGCCAATATAAATAATTGATGATGCATTATACAATTCCAAAGTGACGCAGGAGAATTACCACTTGCCGATTGATTTTTCATACTTTATATACTTGTTGAGTAAACAATGAAAGGAGCCCCAGAGAATCAGGTGGTTTGTGTGTGGAAGGATTCTTGCTTGCATATGGAGATGACTATTAGCTTAGAATCAGGTATTGTTATAATGTCGCCACGTATGCAGGTGACCAATCATGAAAGAGAGATACAATGGGACATACTAAACAGGAATGTCGGTCAACTTAAAACTAATTTACCCAGAATGCCAGAGTAGCTGGTGGGCCGGATGTCTTCGTTGCGGAAGTTGGCACCCTGAAGCTTCAACCTTGTGTTGACCACCCACAGGGGAGTTGTGACCAGCACGTTGATGATCCCTGCAGAGAGAGAAGTAGTACACTACTACACTACAGTGCCAACGCAGCTCAACAAAAAACAAATTATACTGATAAACAATTATTCTGATAAATGCCCACGCGGCAATGCTGATAGAACTACTGTCTTCTATGAATTACTTCTTGAATATGACAGTAACACTACTATTTACTATTCAGTCAGTTAGCGCACACTTTAATCCAAAGGAATTTACAATGAGTTTTTGGCAATAATTAGGGGGTTATTAATCTTGCTCAAGGATGCCTACAGGTAGATGGAAACACTGGGGTTTGAACCCAGAACCTGTTGGCAGGGAATCAAACACCCTAACCACTAGACTATCCAGCCCCAACACAAGCTGTACCAGCGAGGACATGACAACCTCTCTCTATGCATCCCATGGCCCATCTCGTGTTTATCCAGCATTAGTTAAATCTATTTAAATCCAACCCTATTGGGAACTGGAATTCCCTTATAATAGCCCTAATCTGTTGGAAATGTGTAGCTAATTCATGACGTAGATTTGGAGTCCGCTCACCTGCAGCGAGGCCAAAGACCAGATCAGTTCCCGGGGCCGACTTCTGTCCCCTAAGCCAGCTGGCCTTCATTCCGTGGAAGCAGTAGAAGTAGACAAAGTTGGAGCAGCACAGGCTGCAGATAACAGGGAACCAGCCTCTGTATGGTGCCAATCTAGGACAGCAGGCAGAGAGAGGGGGTAGTGGTGGGGACGTTGTGGAGATGTGTTTGAAGTCAGTAACAGGGGGTTACATTAAGTCCAAGTGTGGCCATTTACACATGATCTGCACCCAACCCTTTATTGGTGTGATCATTGATGGTGACGTTTTTCTATTTAAAAGCATGTTGCGCAAATAAAGCGACGTCATCTTGTTTACTCACAGACCCTCCTCTTTGACTATCTCTGCAAGAATGGCAGGGGTTGACCTCGCCTTCCTCTTTTCGTCCACTAAGGGAAGGTTGAAAGTTGGAATATCATACGACAATCTACTCCTGCTTTTAACTTATTAGTATCCTGTTAATAATAAAGAGAGTCGCCTTAAGTTTACCTTGGAGCCTTAACCTCGCCGTGTCAAGCGGGAAGAATACGGTCATTGCAGTCACACTCCCCTGAAATAACATGTCAAATACATGAAAGAACACAAAATATCGTCAAGACGCTGGCTTAGAGAATTATCACATTGAAAATATCTTGGCATATACGCTTAACGTCATTATTTTAACGACAATTATGATCATGTGATACTGTAACGTTACTTACGACTGCTCCTGATACAGCATGGACCAAACTTTCATACGAGAAAACCTCAGTGAATCTAAAATCTCCGGTAGTCATTCTGCCGTATCTTTGCGGAATTGTCTATTTAGAGAAAATATAATTGATCCGCAGATTCTAAAAACACATGTCAACCAAACAAGTTTGAGTTTGACAGTGGTGTGTGTAAAGCTTTCCTTCCTGTTAAACGTAACAGCCTATCAGGAGTGGTTTCATCGAGTCGCACAATGTGATTGGACAACAATAATTGTTATTTCTGCTTATTAGTCAGTACTTTTGACGCAAGTCGCAACACAATAAACCATATGGTTTGTTGTGCTTATCTATATTTTCAAGTCTGTAGGTTTTATATTTCTAGCTGTAACATCGAATTGGCTTGAAATAGTTAGTATAATATGTAGGCTTGTTTGTGTATTGTGGCAATGACCAGGTTACTCACCTTTATGCATGACACTAAGCATTAATTGTTCTGCTTATTCGACAATACCATTACAAGACTAATACTAAATCAATAGCAATAATATATTGTAAATATTAATTTGCCATTGACTTTTATTTATTTTGAGACCAGGTTAAGTTTAATCAAATCTAAGGACATTTATTCAGATGCAATTGATTACCTGGAATACACAGACTGGTAGGTAAATAGTTGTGAGCTTTTTGGCTTGCAATAGCACGTCGAATTTTTGTGTCAAACGCACAATTCCAATTCCAATTTTATTAGAAGAGATTGAAGACGTTACTTCATGGCAAGCATTTCAAACCAGCCAAATACATTAGCATTGGTTAGATGGAGCTTATATAATGGAAGATCTCACAAATATAACAATTGTCCTGCATTAAACATCAACCGATTCCCTACCAAGCAAAGACATTTATAACTTAAATTACTTACATTCTGTTATATAGTTCACTTTTGCCAAAATAGAGATATTTCAAATCAACATTTCCATGCCCAAATGACTCAAATGAAAATATATAACATATGTATTAAGATATTGAACATCAAAGTTATGGCATATCATTGCATACATACATACAGATGCAAAGTAAAATGCCCAATGCAAGGTTTCAATCAATAAGATCAATAATAAAAAACAAACAAACAGGTAATATAATACACTTCTCAGTAACACTCATTCACCGCCCCATTCACTCAGCCAGTCCTGACACAGCCTCTTCTGTTCCTCACTCTCTGCCTTCTTCTTCTTCTTCCCCTTTCTCCTCTCCTCCTCTGCCTCCTTCCATTTCTTCTCCTTCTCCTCCTCTAGCTGCTCCTCCATCACAGTGACGCTGTCCAGCAGGGATTCCACAGCACCCTCCGCTGTCCGGAGGGTGCGTTGCGGGAGCCACTTGGGGTCGACGTAGGGCAGGAAGGGGTCTCCTGCGGTCACCTGTAGGGTGTGGGGCTCCAGGGGCAGGCGGAGGAGGTGCGCGTGCAACATCATGCGGTAGGGGGCGTCGTCCACCCCCAAGCTGTAGGTGAAGTCCCCCACGATGGGATGGCCTACCGCGCTGCAGTGGACCCTCAGCTGGTGGGTCCGGCCTGAAAGGACAAGGAGGGGAGTGGAGGTTAAAATATATATTTAAAATAGAACCATGCCAACTGCCATGCCAAGTGTGTGAGTTGAACCCCTCAACATGTTAGCACTCTGAGAAACATCTCATGTTTTCTTTAGTAGTAGTAGTAGTAGCAAAAGTAGTACCAGTCCTTTCTACTCTCCGAAATGTTGTCCCTACTATTGATCTCCACTAGCACCTCATGTCATCCTAAACTGACATGGCTTTGGTACGTTTGTGCATTAGTGAATGTTCCCTTATATACTATTGGGCAAGCAACAGATGACTCATTAATTACAAATGTGTTAATGTTATAAACAATATTTACAATATTGTAATCTTTCTATTTTTTCTGTGTCATTTATCGCCATGCCCACCTTAAGGCCCAAAGCCATTGATTTGTTCCATTCAGTATATTAGCTTGTAATATATTAACAGATTTAGACGTGTCTGTCAGTTCGTTACCGGTGAGAGGCTCGAGAAGCACTTTGGTGGCGGGTTCTCCATCATAGGTCCCGTACTCCAACACACTGAGCTCCGTCTGGCACGCCTTGGGGTTCTCACAACCTGGGACGCACAGGCTCCAACTAGTGAGTCATTTAGCAGGGGCTTATATCCAGGGTGACTTACTAGGTGAATGCAGATTCCAGTCATGAATGAGCTGGTAGGGGGTAAAGGCATCTTGATCAAGGATGTCTACAAGTAGGATGCGGGCATGGGGGATCGACCCGAGCACCATTTCAGACTGGGAGTCCATCATTCTCCACATCAACCAAACACACACATTCAGGTGCAAACACAGACACAGTTCAGGAGGTGATGGTGTTCACAGCTTACCCTCTGTTCCCTCGATGCACATCATGTGTGTCTTTCCCTCTGTGGATGTCTTGCCGATGGAGAAGTCAATGGTCCTGTTCTCCTCCTCCACCCAGCCACGCAGCTGGAAGACACACATACACACACAGTTCCTCAATTATGAGAAGAGAAGTATATATTACTGGAAATAAAGGCAACGATCGATTTGCAGCTGTTTAGTGTGTTTCTCTGTGTATCTATGCAATTTGTGTGTGCTTTGTGTGTGTACAAGTGTGCTTGTACAGGGTGTGTATATGTGTGTGTGTGTATTTTTAAAGTCTGTGTGTGTGTGTGTGTGTGTGTGTGTGTGTGTGTGTGTGTGTGTGTGTGTGTGTGTGTGTGTGTGTGTGTG
>JAOPJO010000088.1:9191160-9201160 GCA_027123675.1 Molva macrophthalma
TGTGTGTGTGTGTGTGTGTGTGTGTGTGTGTGTGTGTGTGTGTGTGTGTGTGTGTGTGTGTGTGTATGTGTGCGTGTAAGGTGTCTGGTGTGTGAGTTAGGGTGTGTGTGTGTGTGTGTGAGTGAGTGTGTGTGTGCGTATTAGGTGTCCACAGTGTATGTGTGTTCAAGTGTGTCTGTCTGGTGTTCAGTGTGTGTGTGTGTACCTTGACTCCCTCAGCCTGTGCGTGCAGTATGTGTGTCCCGCTGCCAGCACTCTGGCCGCTCCCCGATGACCTCACACTCGTCACACTACCAGAGCTGCCCAAACTGCTGCGGTCCCCCCCTGAAACACACACACACACACACACACACACACACCAAACACATGCACTCCATATACACACACATACCAAACATCAAACACACACATACATACACACACACACACACACACACACACACACACAGTGGTTAGTAGCAAGCCGGTAGAGCCGGGTCAGTGATGGGACTCTCCATTGTAATGCAGCATGATGGTGTGATCCTGATGCTGACAGATGATCCTGATGGTTGATTGGCTGACAGACAGATGAAGCAAACGAGACAAATCTGCAAATCTGCACTCGCTCCCTCTTGCATACACACAAGGGTCCTTTGTTGTGGTCTTCCTCTCTCTGTCACTCTCTCTCTCTCTCTCTCTCACTCTCTCTCTCTCACTCTCTGTCTATCTTGCTCTCTCTTGCTCTCTTTCTCTCACTTTTCATCTCTCGTTCCCCCTCCGTCACGTTACACCACAAAGTCAATCAAATCACTCAGACATCCACACACACTCACACACACACACACACACACACACACACACACACACACACACACACACACACACACAGATAGTGTGGACTCATGCAGATGGCTGAAGTCCTACATTTGGGGCCAGGTTCAGGGCACTCTAAGGTCATGCAGGGTTGGCAGGGGGGAGAGGGAGGGGGGGGGGATGGAGGTGAGAGAGGAGGAGGTTGGTGGAGTAAGTTGGGGGAGGGCGGGTTCAAAGAGTATCTGATTCAACCAGTCACCGTTGGGCATTTCATCACGGCTCAGATCGATTGGTCAATCTCCGAAGGGCTTTGGGTATTTCAAAAAAAGAATCAAGCTTTTTGAATGAAAACACATAATGAGCGGGTGTTCTCAAACACTCCCAGCCTACCAACGCTGTCAGACACTGTTTGACCCGGCTCAGGCATCCACAGGGGATCATTCGGTGGAGTTTGTGTGGACATAGGGGGAACAACAGGGTGGTGGTTGGGTGGTGGTTGGGAGGGGGGGGGGGACGGGGGGTGGTGGGGTTGGGGTGGGAAGGCCCAGCGCAGTGCGGCTCGGTTACCTGCCACAGACTTGCGCAGCACCCAGATTTCCTCGCTGGAGCTGCCATGGGGCCCCCCGGACTGGGTGGGGGAGCCATGAGGGCTAGCCTCTGAGCCGCGACAACCTTCAACACAGAACATCATGTTAACCGCTAACCGACGCTAGAGCCAGCTGGGGCAGCCTCAACTAGACAGGGCTGCTACAGCTAGCTGGGGCTGCTGCAGCTGTCTGGGCCACTACAGCTACAACTAGCTGGGGCTGCTGCGGAAACCCGGGACAGCTATGGATAACTAGGACAGCTTCAGCTAAATGCACCGCTACAGCTACCCGGGCAGCTTCAGCTAGCCAGTTTGCTATACCTAACTGGGGCAGCTACAGCTAGCTAGGCCGCTATAGCTACCCGGGGCAGCTACAACTAGCCAGGCTGCTATTGCTAAACAGGGCAGATACTGCTAGCCAGGCCGCTATAACTAACCAGGGCAGCTACAGCTAGTTGGGCTACAGAGGGATCTGGTCATAAAAGGAATTATTGGACTTTCTCTGATCTCGTAGTAATCTTGGCTCCCTAGTGTTGAAACAATTATTTTTGATCGGTCAGCAGTGCTAAAGCACTATAGCCTACTGTTTTATCTAACACCGAGTTGATTTACTTTTTGCTATCACTTAGCTAACATTGATTGCTGGGCTAAACCTTGAATGACAGTTTGAGTTATCCCTTGATTAATGATGATTTTTGGAATAAAACCTAATATTAACGATTAGTTGCCCCTAAATTAATATTAATTGTTGGTTCAGTTATAGTAAAAAGTCAATTTTAGTTAGAAAAAGCTCATGTGTTTTTATTGATTTGCTACAGATTTGCTTCGACCCTTCAACGTCTCTCTAGACTCCCCTCGTTAACGTTAAGTGTTTCACCTGGGTTATTAAGTTAATTGTTTTCTTCTGTTTCTTTGTGTACCACTTTTTGTTTCTTTATTATTACGATTTATTTTTGACTCCAGGAACTATTGTGAAATAAATACCAGTGTATGTAATCCCAATATTCATATTCCGTATATTCATATATTCAAGTGGGGAGGCCAACTGTTTGTCTATTGTTTGTGAGTGCTGAATTGTTACAGCAACCAATGCTGCATAACTATTTAATCCTCCCAAAAAGGCCGTTTACTCCATTAAACATTATTCTTGCGCCCTCTAGTGGTCAACGGATATGAAGAACATTTTCTCTCCACAAAACATGCAATTATTTTATTGTTGACATATCTTCTTATTTGTCCGATTATTTACTTGAAGCTCTGTATTCAGCACTGGCATTGACCGACTAGTATCAAATATTGATATTTCATCAGAAAATCCTCTGTCCCCATTACTCGGGGTTAAGTAAGCAGGGGTGGTGCAGACGTGTGTGGAGGAGGAGGAGGAGGTGGTGGAGGTGGTGGTGGGAGAGAGAGGGTGGAGGGAGGAGGAGGGTCGGGTTGGAGGCCTCAAGTTACTTACAAAATAAACTGTTCTAAAGCTCTCGTCTTCTTCTTGCACACGTGAACCCCCATACAAGCATTCACATTGAAAAGTAAAGCATATGCACAAATATGCTTCTACAGAAATATATGAGCACATTTATATACCCGTAGTACATAAATAAAAACGATAACATGAATATTTGTGTATATACACAACACACATATGCAAGAGGGCACACAGGCACATATATAATACATCCATAAGTGTGTGATTATATATGCACATTTGGAGAGTCTCTGGGTCGTAAACCATTATACCCTGACAGAGGGTTTATGAATGGTTTACATGGGAAATATACGGAGGCACACATACATTATCATCAAGTCTCTTTGGATCACACCTTGTCTCACAGCTCTTGTCATAGCAACCTTGTATTTTGCATCCTTTTGCAAATATCTTTTGTGTATTTGAAGGCATTCACACAAAAGCCCTGGTCTGAAAACACATAGATATTCAAGTGGAAGACAAATGTAGTCTCATATGTCTCGGTTGGAAGAAATCCAGCTCAGATGTCTTTAGCTCTATCCTGTACATAGCAATAATTGGCATGTTTCATCCCTGTCAAACACCTTACCTGTAGGTCAGTCAACATTGTACCTGATCCAGATCACAACGTGAGACATTTAGGGTGACATTTCCCTGACAACAAATGCAAATATGTGATGTACGTAATGCGTTTTGTCACCACTCTGAAATTACCAATTTTGGAGGTGAATAATGCGACAGCAAGATGTGACACGTGAATTATACTTTGTGTATTAAATTGTCAATTTATTTACAGCATTTTTTAACCAGAGAAATATCACCCTATCTTTCATTGTATCACAAAATGGTTTCCTCATCAAGTTACGCAAACTACAGCTATCTTCTTGGCTCAAGCCTTGTTTGTTCACTAATCGTGTAGGCTTGATGCCCTACTCCACGTGTTTCTATCTCTAATAAGAAGCCAGTACATCTTCCATGTGGGTGGTGTGGTGGTGCAACAGCAAAAGGAAATGCATTCATGATCATTCTGCATCCATGGCACTTTGTCCTCTTAGGTGTCTCAAAATAAGTTATAGCATTCGGTCTGTAGCCGCATGCTAACGATGCACAATCAATCACACACACATGCACGCAAACACATAAATGTACTCACAGACAGACACACACACACACACACACACACACACACACACAAACACACACATACATACACACATACACACACATACACTCTCTCTCTCTCTCTCTCTCTCTCTCTCTCTCTCTCTCTCTAGGGGGAGTGAGGAAAGGGAACAGGTGAGGTGAAAAGGTTTGACCAACACAGGTGGAATTGGGTGTGTACGTGACGGAAGCACAGAGGGACGAGACCACAACACAAACAAACAATTGAGGTAAACACAGTCTGAGCCTGAAAGGAGAGTGGTTTGGGAGAATGCGTGTGTATGTGTGTGTGTGTGTACGTGTGTCTATGTGCATGTGGACAAAAAAAAAACACCAGGGTAGTCCTGGTCAGTGGAATAAATAGAGGATTTTGATTAACTGTGAAAAAAGAAAGAAAAAGAAACAAGAGAGGAGAGGTGGGTAGGAAAGAAAGGGTGAAAAAAACACAAACAAACAGACAAACCAACCAACAAGAAAGCGATGGACTGATAAGAAAAACCAGCACAACTAAGATGGAAGATACTGTATCTGAAAAATCTTACCGTTACGGTTGTTACGGTAACCGTTGTCACGACTACCGCTGGGAGCAGTGCAATATTTAGCGGTAGCCATGCTACAGGTCTCTACTACTGTTAGAACTGTGTCTACACTGACATACTAGAGGCTTTTTCCCTGTTTTTTTGTTCATCTGAATATATATAGCGGTACACTTGTCCCACATCATTGGGTATCCCCCATACACTCACTCACTTACTCACTCACTCAGACTTTGCCTATTTCAGTTTTTACTCTGGGAATATGAAGCGACTGCACTGCAGTACTTCCCTCACAAACCCACTTTTCAATACTGTTCGGAGTGAAATTCGGGTTGTAAAGAAGATAGATGACTAAATGTACTATTGTACTAGTCTTATCTACTTAGAAACTTTCAATTTCTGGAATAGCCAACGGAACAGAACTACCCTCTCATGAAAATCCATCTCTGTTCTCGGTTTGCTATTTATTCTGCCCTGCCGGAGTCTGGGATTTTGGGTGAGGGGTTATCACCCAATTAACCAGTAAATGTCACTTGTAAGGCTAATATTCAAAGTCTCCACTTTGATAAAAGTGCCTATGCTAATTACCCTGGCATAATAGCTTACTCATTCCACCCATTGTAATCCTCTCATTATAATCTTAGCAATTAAATTCCTCCTCTAACTGCTTGACTCCAACCATCATAAAGACACCAACTGAACAAAAATTAAAATAATACATAAAACATGTACTGTATGATAAACACAGAAAATACATAAATAAGGCTCTATCATGGAAAACTTTAATGGATGCCTTCTGATTAAAACCAGAAATGTAATCAACATTAAATTTGTCACATAGCCAATTAGAGTGTGTCTACTTTTTCAAGTAGGTCCATGACAAATATCCCATGAAAGCATCCCTTGAAGCTTAATAATAATAATAATAATAATAATAATAATAATGAAAAAGTGGGCGTGTACCTGGGGTGGTGGGTGTGTCTCCCAGTGGGGTTGTCGCGGGCGACCTGTGATAGCCAAAGGATGTGAAAAGTGGAAGCAGTGGCTGATGGGAATGTGGTGGTGGAGGAGGAGGTGGCGGAGGCAGGATATGGATCTGATGGAACGTGGCATCGTTGCCGTTGACTACCGGGTTGGCAGGGGCAACCGTCGCCGGGGGAACCAGTGGTATCTTTTGAAACTGTTGAGTGCAAATGACTGTGCTGGCCAGACCTAGATAAACACCAGCCACCAACAACAACAACACACACACACACACACACACACACACACACACACACACACACACACACACACACACACGCATACACACACAGACACACAAACAAACACACACGCGCCCCAATCGACGTCGACAACAGCCAGCCGGCCGAGGCACAATCAAACAACCGACAACCAACAACAACAACGACAAAACAATAACACATAAGAGAAGGGAAAACAAAAAAAGAAAAAAATTACAAACTAATGCTAAAAGTTACAGGTAAAAAAACAAATGGGATACAAAATCATAGAGATATGGTGAGAAGAAGGTGTAGAGTGAGGTAGAGCTGTGTTAGTTGGAAAGCCAGGGTGAATGATGTAACAGGATGGGAAATGGACAATGAGAGAATCAACAAGAGATTGGAGAGAGAAAGTGGCAATTATCTAAGCTAATGTATTCTATTCTACTTCACTTGAATCGACTCTTCTCTACTCTAGTACATTCTCATTTTAGGAATTCTCTAGGAAAATGACAATGCAGGCGCTAAATGTGTTTAAACCTACAGCCCATTAAATCTATGCAGTGCAATGGTTACACATGCTATCGGAACTAATAATTTGTATTATTAGTATTAGTATTCATATTACAGCAGTCCAGGTAGTCTGACTCCCCTGGCAATTGCAATTTGAGTACCAATCTTAGCATGTTATATTGCTACTCATACTTTTACAACACAATCAAAATACTATAGGTGTGCCTTTAAAACACATCACATTTTATTAAGTGTTGTTTTATTTTATCTTAGCATCAAATACATTCAAGTCGAACAACGTGAGAACGAGTTAAGTTGCAGACCACAAGAGAAAAGGGAGCGCATGAATGAAGGAGAAGCAAGGAAAAAGAAAAATATGGAAATGATGATGGAATCACATCTTTGGCCATTGGCAACAAATTAACAAGCAGACACAGACAGACAGACAGACAGACACACTGACAACACTGACATGCACACACACAGATACATCCCTGCAATGTAAACAGATAAAGGTGTGTCTTTGTGGCTGTGGAGCATATGACGATGGTGAATGGATCTGTGAATGGAAGCATTCATTTCTAATTCCCTCACTAAATGGAACGGAAACCAACCTATCTTTATTTATATGCACAACGTCATCCTTTCAAAGTCCAGGATTATATGACTGTATCTGGATGGAACCCAAATGCTCTGATATGTGTCGATGCATGACATCACTCGTTCCGACATGACATCACTTCCTGGTCGGTGGTTGGTTGGTAATTAAAACCAGGCTGTCCTTTTCCCTGAAAGGGAGCTGAGATCAAATGTGAGAAGACACTATATATTTGGAAATCCTCTTGCAGATGGAACAAGTGGCTTGCTCGAAGGCACCAAGGGGGATACATTAACAAGAACAGATCAGTATTATCATCAACGTGATTTTCCTTATTGGAATATCACAAAAAACATAAATGTTGGATTCTAGGGCCTCTAGTCACTAATTGGTCTCCAGATCCACATTCCCTTTATTGCTCTTTTGTTTTTTTTATTTTGTGCAGAGATATGATCAACATAAAAACCAAAACAAATACAAATCGAGGTATTGGATCAGAAGAGTATTATTGCTTGTGTCACCGTGGACCAGCTGTAGTGCTGATAAGTAGTAGCTGTTAGTGCCAGAAGGGGGGTTAGCATTCTCTTCGTCTTCCCAGGTCCCAATTTTTTTCCAATGGTTGACAAACCAAACATGTCGTCGGAAACAGATGCCTTCTTCACAGTGACTCTCCTGTAGATCTTTCTCTCTTTGTTCAAAATATTCCAGATGGCACATGAACGTGCAGCAACATAATGATGCAACCAGGGACACCGTAGACAACGAGCCACCCACACAGACACACACACACACACACACACACACAAGAGTTAAGAGGTGCACACCTGCGCACACTGGCATCAGCGCCATTGCACACACACATATATACACACACACACTTATACACACACACACACACACACACACACACACACACACACACACACACCTGTCCTCTTGCTGATGACCTCCACCATGGTGGACGGGAAGTAGCCCACGCGGTCGTTTCCTGTTCGGTTGTCATGGATACAGCCCTTCCAGCGGCCGTCCGCATGTTGCTCCAGAACCTGCATGAGAAACAGACCAAAAAAAAAAACATTGGCTCCCTTGTTATACAAGCTTTAAATAAAACAGCCTTAAACTCCAACCACTGCTATTCCTTTACTGCTTCACTAATAACAGCCAGACGTATTGAGAAATCTTGTCGATTTAGCACACTAAATGTAGCCTACAAAATGTGTTTCTTTATAGCCCTTCTTTTAGAGAGACTTTTGATTTCTTGGTTATAAATGAGGTTAATGAGGTGAGGACTTAATGAGATCCATAGAGTATCGAGTAGATTAATCATATTTAATTAAATATTGTCCTGGACTTGTTATTTTGGTTATACGTGTTATATAAAAATACTAAAGCCTGAAGGACACAACATCTCTGACGGGCATTCCTTTTAATAATAGCCTTCTCAAACACTCATTAATATTCATTAGCAGTGGGTGGACGGTACATTTGTTGCAGTAGTGTAGTCGAAGAATATAAATATTCTGCGGCTAGGAATAAAGATTATTCATACCATGACCTCTTGCAAAAGTAGCAGTGCTCGCGGTTCTGTCTCTAACTAGAATTTCCCGTCTATAGAGACAAACAAGACGATGTTTTGCGGGTTTTATATCAATGTCAAGATTCCCTGAATATATGGCTAATAATTGGTTGTCTATCGGTTCAATTGAAATGGCTGGGTAGGGCTTTATTCGTCATGTATTAGCTAAGCTAACAAATTAAATTTGCCAGCTAGTTATGAAGGCTAGCTTGTCAGTAAGACCACATTGAGTTCAAGAGCATATTCAAAAAATGCCATGGTAGGCAGTTTAGTGTAGAAGCATGTTTTGCCCTATTTGTTGAAATAGTCTTCACATCCCGACAGCAATGGTTGTGTTTCCTAGAGTAAAGACTACATTTCCCATGAGCTATATTGCTTCACATTGCAAACAGCCACATGATCCCTCCGGTGGTCATTGGATACGTTTTGAAGAGATTTTGTGGTGGCTCAAAAACAGTTTTGATTCATATTGAATTTGTTACATGTTTTATGCCCATCCAATTTATAGACAATTAGACAAATTAGCTGTGATTAGATTATATTTATCAGGGAGTAAACATTAAGAATCTATTCATATATAGAAATGAGCAACAGTTTTCTCCCACGCCTTCATTGGATAGCAGTAACAAAGCAGCTAGCCTGACATGCACTGCACATATGATATAGCTCAGGGTGTTCACGTGCATGTCTCTAAGATGAAGTGCTTGTGCTCTAATGCCGGTTCTGATGTGACGGTGTTGTTACCGTGATGACGTCGCCGGCTTTGATGTTGAGGCTGGTGAGGTCGTAGTTGTTGCAGTAGTCCTTCACCGCCCGAACCTGGAGAGCTGCTGACGCATCTAAGAGAGGGAGGGGGAGAGAGAGGAGGGGAGGGGGGAGAGAGAGAGAGAGAGAGAGAGGGATGGAGGAGAGAGTGGGAGGGAGTGGAAGAGTGAGAGAGAGAGGGAGAAACAGAGAGACAGAGCGAGGGCGGGAGAGAGAGCAGACCGATTCAGACGAATAAACAACTTCACCAGAGAGATTGGTAATAATGATCCATCCATCCGTCCATTCACCCGTCACTCATCCGTCCATCCAACTATCCACTACTCATCCATCCACCCATTCATCCATCCATCATCGCGTCTCGAAGTGTCCTATCATCTTTTCATCCATCCAACCTTCCATCCATCCTCCTTACCACTATTCATCCATTCATCACTCATCCGTCCATCCATCCATCCATCCGTCACCCATCTGTCCGGTCGTCCATCCGTCCACCCACCCATCCGCCCATCCATGGGTACAGTGCTACCTCTGAGCAGCTGTTTGATCTCTCTGCTGGCCTGTGTAGCAGTGAACTGGTAGACAATGTCCAGGGCTGTCTGGCTGTATGTGTTCCTCACTGCTGCGTTGATGCCACTCTGCGCGGTCCAAACAGATACACAGTCATTGTCCATGCAGATACTTTAAGGGTCAATATACCCTTATAGGGATTTGGATGCATGTTTATGTAGGTTGTGTGACACAGTGGGGCAGGATAGAGTGTAGTAGTAAAGTAAAGTAGG
>JAOPJO010000088.1:9203660-9205575 GCA_027123675.1 Molva macrophthalma
CCTTCGAGGATGAGCAGCCACACCTCCTGGGCCTGGGTGGGGAGTACCCCGACCAATGGGAGGACACTCCGGCCGTCGTCATGGCAGCGTGGCGCCGCTCCGAGCAGAATAAAATGGGGGGGCCTGCCGCCAACGTGGCCGAAAGCCACACCCCTTTCCGAAGTAACAGCAACGATACGCAGTCGACGGAAAACCTCCGGATGGACCTGCAAAGGTAACCGTAGTTACCAGCAACATATTGTGTTTCATGTTTGTTTATCAAACATAGTATATACGGTTTATAATATATATTGTTTGAAGTGAGTCAATGCAGAATGCTTGTGGCTCCATCCTTTTGTAGACTCTTTCCCTTAAAAATAGCATAAGAATAAAAGTAAAAATTCAAGTCTTGGGTAAAATATGTGATTCTCATGATCTACATAGAGCACAAGGGGCCCTTCTGTCGGTAAACTCCTGCAGGAAAGGCAGGCGTCCATTCTCATTTAGTCAGCATCTATTCAAAACATCCTCCGCTCTCTCCTGTTTCGGAAAGAAAGGAATGCGAGGGGCTTTGGCTGAAACGCAGAGAGACGCATGTCTTTGCTCGCGCTGGAATTTGCATCGGTTCGCTGGCTCAGCCCCCTTCCTTTCTTAAACTCTGTCCGTCTGTCCGTCCCAGGTCCCTGGAGCCATGGCTTAACGAGAACAGCAGCGGTAGCAAGGTGTTAGCGCTGGATCGAACGGTCAACGAAACCTCCTGAGGATGGACATTTTTTTGTTTTTAATTTTATTTTGTATTTTATTTTTCGTTTATTTTTATTTTTTTGCTTCTCCTGGTTCTCCACTCTTCATCGTGACCTTTGACTCTACCATCCCCCAACAGCACCGCAGTCCAGGTGTCCCGGAGCAGAAAAAAAAGATGTACAAAGTGATGTTCGTTTGTCCACGGTTCTTTTCATGCCACTGCCGCTTGGAAAGATAGTACACTGTAAAAAAAGAAAAAAGACAGAAAAAAGATCCACAAAAAATGAGGCACTGGCTGCCCTAAAAAAAGGTTTTAAGTGATGTTGCACTGAATAGTTTTCCACATAAGTCAACCCGTATTAGTTGTCCATCTTGCAGCCAAATCACTCAACAACGTTGAGGCACTGTGTTGCATCTGACCCTAAAACATACTACATATGACTCTGTTCAAAGCTAGTGCTTGTGTGTTGCGTGGCACGGAACTGAGAGATGTGCTTATAAGGTGAATTAAAATTGGACATTTGAGGATTTGTTTTGGACAGGACACCAATTAACGTGGGAACGAAGAGCAGCAATGTATTTATAGAAGCCCTTTTTGTTTTTAAAGTAATTGATATATGTAGCGGTGTCTTTTTTTTAACACATTTTTATTCCATTCCATGACATGCAACTGTTGTTGTTTTGATACTTTCATTTTGTCTTTGTGCTTCATGTTTTTTTTATTTTATTGAACATTTTATGTTTATTGTTCCGATTCGCTTCTTATCTATTGTGTCACGCCTTTGATGTAATAGAGAACAAACATCTTGTGTACACATAAAACCAACCAATCACACTGCTTATTTATGCTAGTTGGCTTTCAAGGAGAACAAGTTGAAGTCTGGAGGAAGGAGGGGACTTTTATTTTCCAAACGAGATGCACATGGGACCATGTTACTGCAATTAATTCTGCTCTGTCCAAAGGGCTGAACTATCTGCTCTCATATGTCGGTCACTGCTCGCCACTAAAACGCCTGACTTCTAAGGACTGTGATATCCTCTTTTCATGGAGCGCCTTTATTTTGCCTTTTTTTTTGCCTTTTTCTTTTGCCTTTTTTTTGTCAAAGGCTTGGGAAAACATATCGGTCTGGTTTGGGTTAGTTCTGAATAATGAGGAATTCAGGCCCCTTGATCCATAACATGGACACCAATG
>JAOPJO010000088.1:9236916-9239743 GCA_027123675.1 Molva macrophthalma
GGTGTTGGACCCCATAGCATGGAGCACATCCGCTGGTGACCTTTCAATCGAAAGGTCATGCTTTCGGCAGATGCTCTGGGCGGGGAACAAGAAGCTATTCCTGTCATCCACAATGCCATGATACACCCTGGAAATACCTTCATGTGATTGGTGTGTTCCAGTAGTGGGGGTTTAAGATTTAAATCAATGGTTACGTTTTGTAGTCTAAGTTAATAATGATGATGAAATATGTGCTTAGCATTTCTTAGTTGATCATATTTGAGGCAATATGACTTGCAGCGACCCAGGTTTGATAACGACCTGCTGGCCTGTTCTACGCATCGTTCCCTCTCATCTTCAACTCACATTCCATCTTCCTGTCTCATAGAGTTGTATATAAACATAATATTTCAAAAAAGGTTCAAAGTAGGATTGAAATATATACAAATATATGGTGTTTATTTTGTTAGAGATAGGAAATTAAATGCTAGTTGTAATCTGTTACCACCAGCCCTTAAATGCCCATTTACACAGTAAAGACCCTCATTTGGACTGTTTAGATTGGCAATTTGCATTCAGAATATCATATTGATATAATATCAATATTTAATCTCCCTAGTTCAGCGAGGAGGGGCTATGTGGAGTACCTGAATTGAATGAAGCAATCTGTCCATTAAGTAGTAGGAATATATTCTGGTTCCTACTAAGATCCTTCTGGTACTACTTACAGATCCAAGAGAAGGGCTCTTCTCTGGCTCTGACCTCCCTCTGGATAAGGCCAAGTGAATTATCCTTTGGGATGAGGATTATTTTTAAAATCAAATCCGGGTCATTTTTTTTTTCAATTAAACCGTTCATGAGAAAATGAGCATGGACACTGCCAGGAATAATGATTTATTTTGCATCTGGTTTTCTATGTTTGGAGCTGATCTGTGTATTGTATAGCAGCGGATGATTTACAATGTTTATTCAGGCTGTGTTTGTGGTGTACAGGGAACAGAAAGTTGGCCTGTGCAGGTTTTTTCCATTTTGTTTTTGCAGGTACAAGACCCCATGTATGTTTTTCTTGTATTGATTCCTGATTATATATAATCATAAAACATTATTATGTTATCATTCATTATTATATTCATATTTCATTGTTTGGTATACAAAACAATGCCAGACTTTAGTGGACTAAATGTGCAGCCTACTCCATTCTTGTCCTTCACAGCCACCCTCCACACTCAACACATTTAATCATAATATACTAAGACATTTCAGCTATTAGATGATGAGACAAATGAACAATTTGCTTTGATTGTATAGGCCTATTTACAGCTCAGTTTGCTGTGTCACTGTGAAAATTGCAACACTGTGGCTTTAACCTCAACACTGAACAAGCCAATAGTCTATTCTATAGTAACAATGTAGGCTGAAACTGAGTCACATTTCGGAGGATATACATGCTGATGCTGCAGTGCTGAGCTAATTCCATTACCCCAGGAAGAATAGCACCTTTTTTTGCTACAGCTGCAGTTCTGTCCAGACACATATATAAAGCCAACTTATCATCTACTTGATTTCGTTTTACGATGGCATAGACTACACTATTGTAATTTACAGTGGAAGCAATTTGGAATAGATTTATAGATTTGACTGTGAGGGAAAAGTAGATTTGCAAGTAAGAAGCTGGAGAAGAGGTAAACTTCACATGCCTCAATTGCCATAGAAACAAACTCCAGACTTTTGGATAACGTTCACGAATCAGCTTTAGAGTCAACATTTCTTCCTCTCCCTTCCAATGGCCAAGGTGCACACAGAGATATTCAAAGTGCTCTTAACTCATGCTCAGATTATCCATATATCTTAGCTTCTGTATTATATTGTCAAAAGCATGGTGTTACATCTTGCAGTATCAAAGCACTACTGGACAGAATAGCTAAAGTGCTATTATTATCATTTTTCTTTCTCAGTTTAAACTCATGTCCCCTATCAAGTGGTTCCTAAATTCCACAATTTCACATTTATGGAATGCCATTGGACTAAAGCTAGTGGGCGGGGCTTATGATGACACAACCTCCTGGTTAGCAGAGCGGTTTGTATGAGTCACGCTATATGTCCTCCACAGACGTCCGCCTGTCCTTCTCCCCCGCAGCCATGATACAACATAAAACACTGCACTAGTACCTTCTGTGGATGTGTGTGTGTGTGTGTGTTGTGGTCTCTACTGCCTGTGTGAATGTGTATGTCAGGTGCATTGTTAATGTGTGTACCGCATGGGAAAATACAGCATGGCACATGAGAGGAATTTGTTATGTTGTCATCTGGTATGTTATCTTCATGTCCTCACTTTACCAGCCAACGGTCGGTAAAAGGAGCAGGACAGAAGAACCACAAGACCATCCTCTGCCGCTAGACTGATGTTCCGCTCAGAGTTATGTGTAAATGTTTAAATACGTTTTTGACGATTGGATTTTCCAGATAAATATGGAGTGGGCCAAGATGTATGGTTTTAGCTGCTGAAGACCTAAGCTTGTGTTTGTCTGACATGAAAAAACAAACACACAAACACACACACACACAAACACACAAACACACACACAAACAAACATGTAGTGGGATCTAGCGATGCTGACGGTGTGGCTAAGCTAGGTAAATAGGATCTTGTTAGCGACATAGTAAACAGTTGGGCTGCTGTATAGGACATAAATGCTGCCATCACATAGTCAAATCTGCCCCAACCACTATATAAACCTCTAATACAACTTTGACGGAAGCATAGAGAAAGAGAGAGGGAGAGGGAGAGGGAGAGAGAGAGAGAGAGAGAGAGAGAGAGAGAGAGAGAGAGAGAGAGAGAGAGAGAGAG
>JAOPJO010000088.1:9272532-9292155 GCA_027123675.1 Molva macrophthalma
CCTCCCCCACCCCACCCCACCTCTCTGGCCATCTTGTGGTGGTTGGGAGGATAATTCAGGTTAAAATGCCAGGGATCCACACTCCAATTCTCTACTATCAGACATGTTTCTATTTCCTTTTTTACAGTGAAGTGACGTGTCAAGTTTCTTGCTTATTAACAATTATCAGCATCCTGTTAAGACATAATTCCCACAGTCCACTTTTGTATATCTCAAACAGGTATGAGGTTATTCATGTTGGAATTCATTTTATATTTTTATTTTTTATGGTGACTGGCAGAACCATTGTTTTTATGATCCCACTAGACCATCTCTCCACACATGGGGCGGGCTGTACAGGCTAACCTAGTTATTTATGTATAGTATGTGAACTAGCGTACCACACCATAGGTTGGTTTGTTCTCTGTAGACGAGCTCAAACCTGCTACTGAAGTTGAAGTGCTCGTTCGTCCACCGCTTGGCTAGTATTATTGAATGTGCTGCTACGTACACTTGAATTGTTTAGCTCATTGTTTTTTCTAGTTACATAGTACCGTGCTCGGCCTGCTACGTAGGATTTTTGTTTTTGAAATGTTACGATAAGAGTGGCAGTGCCTTCAACATACACTCCCATTCAAAAATGGGCCTTTTCCACTACTACACCCTACTTCCATCATCTGTGTCTTTGTCGTCCAACTCATTATCTTGGCTGATAACTGATCCAAAATGGCTGACTGTATGTGTGTGTGCGCGTGTGCGCGTGTGCGTAAAGATATGGGAGTATCCTAACCTCTTGCTTTTTTCTTTATACTCCCATCTTGCCATTGTTTCTAAAATGTGCTGCTTGTACTGAAGTACCACAACTGTAGTGCTAGCTAATGTATTCTCCAGACAGCTAGCTTTTGTAGTAGCCATATATGTGCACTCCAAATCAGTCAAATTGATATGATTGCTGATAGTTTTTTGATTTCAAACAATCATTGAACTAACTTTTATTTTAATTTTTATAACGTATTCATTTGCCAATATATTGCCAATAAGAATTGTCTGATGTTAAAAACAACCTTCAACTCTACCTGAAGTGTGTATTTTAATTGAACACACAACAAAATGCTTTTCATTCCAACCTTCCCAGATGAGATTAGCAAATACTTAAAGCCCTTTAAAAAATACATCATGGAACATTAGTAAAGACGTTTGGCAAACAATTTCATTGACTCACGGCATATGTTAAATATTTTTAAAAAGGAAAATCGGGTGTGTTAGTTGATTATATCCAGCCATCAGAGCTCGACTAAAGCAGGTCTTTGTTGTCCCGTCAAGGGTGTTTTCCTAAATGTTTTGTATTTATTTTCACCACTTAATTAATAAACACATGGTTTATGAAAACCAAAGACTAAATGCTCTTTATTCTCAAGCCCTCTTAAAAAGAGCAGCCCTTTCCGGTCATTAAGTGAAGATTGCAGGGAGTGTTGTCACCTCTATGCAAATTTGGTCTTCTGTATTTACTTATTAAGTCATTAGTCATTGCCTTTCTGTCCTAATGTTTGAGCAAACATTGGGACAGAAAGGAAACATTAGGTCAGAAAAGCAAATGGCATATGATGTACTTGCCACCAATGGCAAGTACATCATAGTTGCTGCCATTGGTACAATTGGTTGAACCGATATCCGGGTTCAAGCCCACTAATATACATTTTCTGAAGGATCATTTGTATATTGTTGCTGCTACCTGGGTTAGCATGCCACTTTTTACATTACTGTGAAAAAAAAACGTACACTAAAATTACTATGGGATAAGGTTTTTATATTATGGAACAATTATACATGATGCAAATACAAAATGAATATTGGTTCTTGAAGTTGTATACATTTGTGTTTAGACAAACATCTGAAGTCAATCTTTGCTGCCCTCGTGTGGATGGTTGAACTGCTGATCTCTAGATCAGTCATGCAGTTGTTAAAGGTGCTGTAGGTAAGACTTAAAAGCCAACAGCCTACTTCCCAATAATTAATATGAACATGTCGGTTTATGTCTTGACATTTTAGGGATACATACAGTAGATAGAAAAATCGCACTACACAACAGTTGCTCACACAAAAATGTCACCTTTACAAACAGTTTGATCGAACACGTTGCTTTCACTGGTCGAGCTCCCTCACCTCCGTTTGCATTTGGATTCCTGGTCGCAGCCAGCAGCCGGTCCATCGAGCTCCTTTCAGCACTTCCACTCGTGTCAAGACCAAACCCTGCCGAATAACAAGTAAAGCGCTACACCTGTCTTGTGATGCCCGTGAAGTGTTAGGGTCTTCATCCAGAATCCCTTGTGGTGTGTTACAAGAGACTTGAAATCAAGGCTACCTCCACAGCAACACCACAAAGTCACGAGCCCGTTTTTATGTCTTTTTATTATTCAATACATTACATGAAAGCCTGGCTTTACAGAAATACAGAAGCGTCTCGTTTGGTTGGATGGAATATAAGAACCACTATTTCATTGAACGTAAACGTGAATATTTGTCAATAATTTGTATTTACTTACTTATCGGTAGGACAGACAGAGGTGGGTATAAGCCCCGCCCCCTCAACACAAGCCCCTCCTCCGACCCAACCCAGTGTTCTTTCTCCCTCTCCCTCTCCTCAGCCCCAGTTGCTCATGTCCTCCTCCGTCACGGTGAGGATGTCTGTGACCAAGCCGGTGCCGATGGTGCGATTCCCGTCACGCAGCGTGAAGCGTTGGCCCTTCTCCAGCACCATCGGCTGGCGTAGCGTTAGCGTTAGCGAGGTGTCCTCCCCCGGCATCACCATTTCCTGGAGAGAGAGAGATGGTGAGAATGGATGGTCATTTTCTTTTTTTTTTTAAACACGTAGAAGACCCTGCATACACCGGCTCGTGCTCTCATCCCCTTGGGAGAGCGTCTTACGTAGGTGAAGACGCTGTTTTGGTGTCCTTAGGAAAAGTGCTGCAAAACACATGGTTTGTGTTTTGCAAGCCTGTGCCATATTGTGTCATGCGAGAGTACAATCAATGGCATGAACTATTTAAATTGTGTACCATTGATACACTAGATATTTCTAAATGTAAATCACCATACCGCTTCATTCTATCTATTAAAAGGTGCTGTGGGAATGATATAAGAGATACTATTTGCTAGAAATGCCATATTCCACATGCCAGATGCTCCTTTAGTCTCTTTATAACTCCAAGTATTAATATCACCTACTGCAGCTTTAAAGGCTAAAGTGTTTCGTGCGCCAAACCAACCTTCTCGTTGGGCAGGGTGACCTTGCAGGCCATGTCCCAGGTCAGGGAGAACATGACGGGCATGAAGTTGCTAACGAACGGCTTGTGTCGGCCCCCCTCCTCCTTAGTCAGAATGTAGATCTGGGGGTGAGAGCATAGGACATTAAAAACATCACAGACCAGAAATCTAGCGAGGATAACAGGCAATCACATTAAACCTGACACCACCTTTAAAGAAAAAGAATGCTTCTAGGTTTGTTTTTTTCTCATTCTGGGGCTGCCGGCCATAGACCTATGCACATGGGCCACCGCATTGACTGCTTGGACCCTTAAGTGTGATACGTCAACGGCACCGCCATATTTGAGAGGAAAAGACTGGCCTGTAAATGAATACACGTAAACGGGGGAGCTGGGGAATTATATATATTTGTATATCTATTTTTTTTTAATTAAAATAATACAATTAAAAACATTAAAGATAATATATATATATATATTTTTTTTTTAGGGGGTGAGACACATGGGAGACGAGGCCCAAAACGGAGAGCAGAGGGAAAAGCCCACAGCAAGAGCGTTTCCCTTGCTGTGGATATATATCTATATCTATAGATATATCTATATCTATATCTATATATATCTATATCTCTATCTATAGATAGAGATCTATCTATAGATATAGATAAAGGCTGCGGTTACCTGGGCCTTGACCTTCTGGTGAGGCTTGATGGAGCCCGGCTTGCTCATCACCATGCCCCTCCTCACGTCCTCCCGTTTGAGGCCGCGCACCAGGGCGCCCAGGTTGTCCCCGGCCTCGGCCCGGTCCAGAGACTGGTGGAACATCTCCACCCCTGGCAGGAGCACAGCAACCAGGATTAGAGCCGTGGACAGAACCATGGGTGCCGTGACCTTATATCTGGTGGGCACTTTTTTTTTTTTATATAACCCGTGACGTTAAAATTACATGTTGATCCTATGAGCAATGTCTCACCTAAGTACCACTTAGTCTACTATTTACTTAGAGTCTGGCTTACCAGACACATTTAATCCAAAGTGATTCACAGTTTATTGACATGCAGGTTATTAAAGGGTCAGGCTTGTGGACATGGGGGGGGAATTGTGATTATCCTTCACAATTCCGAAGGATAACAAAAATTACTAAATGTGTCATTTCCACTGCTGTAGTGTACCGCATTGCCTTGTTTTTGGCCTCGCCCACTCACCTGTCACCACCGTCTTGAAGTGGCGGTTGTGGCCCACAAACTCGCAGTCCTCGCCCTTCTTGATGACCCCTCGCTCCAGGGTGCCCGTCACCACCGTCCCCCTGCCTGGGAAACAGCAGGCTTGGTGTTATACCGATAGAATCAGTGCTTAGTGGCCTCTCCTCCACTGTGTTTAGAATCTCAAACATTAAAGAGCCAGTGCACCCAACACCGTTTTGTTTTAAACGTGGCCATTTATATTTTATGATCATTAACATAGTAATCTATACCATTGTATCACTGTTACTGAAATAAGACCATCATTTAAAGAAAACAGGAACAAAATCAAATGTTTTGGCCAGTCTTCGCCAAACAGTTTGTGAACATTCCACTCTGCTTCAAAAGCAGGATACGGTCCCTTTGTGACACCAAAGCGCCTTTTAGTATACTCTTCGACGCCAGGACCAAGGGAAACAGGCGACAAGGTGTGTTTGGACATGTAGAGCTCTGTCTGGGCAGCAGTTGACTGCGGCGTCCCAGAGAGGGTTAGGCTTTACGGCCACTTATAGTACAACGCTACGGTTTATTTTGATGTCCGCGTACTTGTGAGGGCTAAGCTATCTCTGAAACGTACTTGTATAACGCCACGGTGTGTGGCGCATTTCATATACAACATCGCTCCTTATAACGCTCATAAACAACGACAGTACTAAAAAAGTAGCAAAGTTGCCGTGGGTCGTTCCCATGGGGATAACACGCCCTCTCCTTCCTAGAACTCTCAGCCCCACTCTCAGCTATTTTTCTATCTCTTAGTGTTCCGATTTCCACTGAAACAGTGGGTTCACTTCCACTTTAACCTAATAGACATGACATGGCCTCCAAGACATAGGAGCTCCCTATCTCACACACAAACACCCTTTTGTATACCAGAATCCAGGGTCCGAAATGTATGAATATATACATTTTGTCGTTTTACCTGCCCGAGCGGAAGAATCTACTGACCAAACAATTGTTTTAATATGTAACCCTGAATGTTTTTACCTGCAAAATGGTCAAATGTATCCACCATTGGCTGGTAGCAGGTGTTCTTTCTGGACCCTGCCAGAATCTATCCTAACTGCTAGCTTATATGAGAGCATTTCATTATTTTCAACAGTTATTTTCTTTTTCTTACATTCCCCCAATGGGAATGTAAGCCCTAAACCTAACCCGGTCAGTGCTCTACCAGCTGAGCAACACAAGACCAGCCATCTAGGAAGAACAGTCCTTGCACAATAAACCTAGCCATTACATTCAAGGTGCGCATCGCTGGAAATGGGACGTTTGATCAAAAGGAACAAAGGCACGACCCTGGTTCAGATCTTCAGTGTATGTATGCATCTCTACCCCTAATTCACACCAAGAGCGTCTCGTTAGCACAGCACGAGTGTCGTACGCTTCAGATAGACTGCAATGTTAAATCAATGTTTCAACTCACGCCAGCCGCAGTGAGATGACAAGTCATACAAGCGCCATGCCAGGAGGTGAGGCTCCTAGACCCCTTTGGGATGTTAATGTGTGTCTAAAGTTTTAGACACACATTCCCTGAAGTTTCATTCAAAACAAACGCACTGAGGTTCTGCCAGGCCCGGTACGCATCAACCACGTATTTACATTTCTAATGTGCATTCCAAAGTTCAATGAACGCTAAAGCCTTGAACTACTCCAACTAAACCAACGGTCTCAAAATCCGTTGGAAATGAAAGAACGAAGATTAACTTACCCATTGAAAGTAGAGTAAATCTGTTTTAATCACATAGTCAATACTGATCATATATAGCGCGTGTTATTGACGGAAGTGAAAACAGAATCCGAGTGGTATGAAGTAGGGCTTAGAGCCACTGGGTGGGGGTGGGGGGGCTATGGCTGGGTACCTGGGATAGAGTACACGCCCTCGATGGGGAGAAGGAAGGGTTTATCCAGCTGTCTCTTGGGCAGAGGGATGTAGCTGTCCACGATGTCCAGCAGCTTCATCACTGCGTCCACTCCAATTTCCTGCTGCTTACTCTGTAAAACAACACACACTTTGACGTTCTTCATTCAAATTACATTTGGCAAACCCTTATAACTATGCAAACAGAGAGAGAAAAGAAAGACATGGAGGGATAGAGGAAAATAATGTTTGTTTTTTTATGGAATATAAAAGATAATAAAAAATTATAAAGTCTTGGCAAATAAACATTACTATATAATAAAAATGTATAAATGGTGTGCAAATCTAGTGCAATTTACGCAAAACAGACAAAAACAGAAATATGGCATGAGACATAATACACATGAATAAGCACATTCAAAGTAGCAATCTCGAAGAACTCCAAAGGTCACCATCTGTCGCTGAATGAGGGAACATGATGGTGATTGAGCCGAGGGTCCACTGATGAAATCCCTTGCATTTGCAGTATTATGAACGTTACGACCTTGGTTTCGTAACATTCCAGCAATGCACTCAAATCACAAGCGGCGCAGTGAGGGACGCGTTTTCCATGGCCCAGCAGTGGTTGTTCCACCGGAGAGTGTATGGCGTGTGTAACAGTGTACATTCATTTTCCGCCGTAGCTGCCATCAAAGAGAACCAAACGTAGCTCTTCGAGATTCGCCACTTTAAGACAATAAAAATACCTATAAGTTCAAACAACTGAATAAAACTAAAGGCTGTCCAAACAACTAAAGTCTAAACCAACCAAATATGTATGCGGATGTAGCGCAAAAAAGGTCTTCCCCCGACCCCAGTCGTCTCCATACCTCCAGGGCGCAGAGGGCGGAGCCGATGACCACGGGCGTCTTCTCGCCGTCGTAGCCGAACTCGGTGAGCAGCTCGCGGATCTCCAGCTCCACCAGCTCCAGCATCTCTTGGTCGTCCACCGCGTCTGCCTTGTTGATGAACACCACCATGTGCTCCACGCCGATCTGCCGCGCCAGCAGCAGGTGCTCGCGTGTCTGCGGCATCTGGCCGTCGGTGGCCGCCACCACCAGGATGCAGCCGTCCATCTGCGCCGTCCCCGTGATCATGTTCTGTAGTGGGGGGGGGGGGGGGGCAATTATGTCATCGCTTTGATCGCGGAGAGACGACTGTCGTTCCAAGTGCACATGCTTTAGCGACACGTATTATTTGAACACGCCGATATATGCCAGACAGAGACGGAGAGTAACGATGAGAGAAATTGTTTTTGGTTTGTTTCTGAACTCTACTATCCACTGCAACTGTTTACTAGGGGCGTCCTCGACTAAGGTTTCGCGTGGACAAATGTGATTCATCAGACCACACCCATCGTCGACTGATCGTCGAATCATATATCATATTTTACTACATGCGGCTCAATGAGGCCACTAGAAACAAATTAACTATTCACAATAGGACGACAATGTGTGCAGTTATCAGATCATGTCAGCATCTGCAATCAATTTGACAGAAAATATAGGATGCCATATAATATACTATAACATAGGCCAATATAATATACCGTAATAAATATAATACATCTATGAAATCAAAGGAGACGGAGAGTGCGGTACTGTGATTACGCACGGTATTCCAGCCGATCGTGACAAAACCTGCATTGATAAAGACCTGTAGAAGCATTTCACTGATTAAAAATTGTACATACATGTGATTGACCGTTTCAGCGTATAGAACAAATGGGGCGCCATTTCATTTAGCAGAACAGCGAATTTGCGAGTACAGATGGAGAGAACGCTTTTCACTGGCGTGAGTGGTACGATAAGACAGCTGCTGTGGACAGAGTTTGCATTTTACTTTTTTGGGATAATCTTTAATGGTTTCAAAATGCTGCCACTCTATTTTTACATTGTGTATCCTTATCCATTGTGTAAATGATTGGATAGTGCCACTGCCATTACACAAAGGGGTTATCAAGCAACAATAAGGACATCTATTGAAGGATAAATCTATCATGGCATATCAATCACTTTGCACCCCAATTCTCCCAATGGGATGTCCCACACACACAATCACACACACAATTTTCCATTTGACCATTCGACCATTAAAAAGGACGTTGACTAAATGTCTAAATCTTTCCAAGATTTGAATAGTCGAGGATTCAGGGTCACCCCTACTATTAAAATTGTAGTGATTTAGTATTTAGCAGACACTTCCATCCAAGCGACCATGGTTGTCATTCATGCAAGGCTGTTAGCATGAATGACAGTAGCAGTTAGTAGCTGCTGTGCAACACACACACTGTCGGTGGTCAATGTATGCATATGCTAGACAGCTAGACGGTAACGTCTTGCTTTGGAAGTATCACAATGAGCTTGAGATATTACATTTCCCTAAGTTTCATTAATTCCCCAAGAAGATTACAACAGTACATGTAAACACACGCACCTTGACATAGTCGGCGTGGCCGGGACAGTCTGTGTGGGCGTAATGGCGGTTGGCCGTGCTGTATTCCACATGCGAGGCGTTGATGGTGATTCCCCTGGCCTTCTCCTCGGGCGCGTTGTCAATGTCTTCGTACTTCTTAAAGCGAGCACCCCCTGCCTCTGCCAACACTGAGGGAAACAAAACAAAGATAATTTAGCTAGCTCAGAGATGAATCCTTTCCCTCAATGCATTTCTAATAAGAAGCAACAGATGATGGTAACATAAAGAATAGGGAGGGAGTGGAGTGCTGTGCTAGAGTGGAGAGTAGTAGTAGTAGTAGAGTTATTGATCAAAACGTTTTGCAGAAATAGATCAACACATAAAAGCACATGATGGGATATTAATGGATGTACAATAGAGAAGATGCCAGTTAGTTGACCTTTGGTAATGGCCGCAGTCAGGGTCGTCTTGCCGTGATCAACATGACCAATAGTTCCGATGTTAACGTGAGGCTTGTCTCGGCTGAACGTCTTTTTAGCCTCCACTGCCATGTTCCGTCTGCTCAGCGGTACGGCACACTACAACCGAACCGAAAATACAAAGGGATATATGATGTCTATGATACTAAGTAGTCAAACACAGAGAATATGATTCGGGCAGAAACGTACCAACTTGTAGGAGCTGTTCAGGAGACATGGTGAAGAAAGCTGAAGTGCTAATAAGGAGAGAAAGAAAGAGTGATGAGGTGAGTGAAATGGGAAATGTGTAGTTTTACATTGCCATTAAACTCGATTGTTGACTGTGACAGCAACATATTTTACAGGCGAATATGTAACATTCAATAATAACCCGGTACTTCACAAAGACAACCAAGATTAAGGTCTATATTATAAGTATCTAAAGATATCTTAGTCTTAGCCGGCACCCTATACTGCAGTAATAGCAGCTATTACACGATTGCCGCACACACTAGCTAGTAACGTGACCTTGCTGTCCCATCACAGGAGACTTCATCCTCAGTTGTTCATTTTGTTGTACAAATACAATGCAAATAGCTCGCACACGAATTGCATGACATAAGTGAGGTCAGAATAATTGTACTTGGCGATAAATAAAATACAAACACAATATCACTTTAGAGATTTGAGTGTTTACCGGAGAAACACGCACGCATCCCCACAAGCGCCGCCATCTTGGACTACAAGACAGACCAAAGATCTGTGGCGTTCAAGATAGCAACATTCGCTTCATCTTCTTTTACATTAGATGGTGGTCAAGAAGGCCCACAAGTGCATTGCTGCCACCCAGAGGTCATTACTATTGAAACAAAATCCCATCCTGGCAAACAATATTGTGGTGTGTAGGAATTCTAAACCCAAAGCCTGAACCTCTGAAACATTAGGGCAGCAGGACCCAACAGCATACGCAGTATTGATGCTTACTCACCACTCAAATGCTTACCCACCATGTGTGAAAGTACAATTTACCAAACTTTGGTGCTACCAGAGCCCAATATCCTGTATCCTACATTTCATAAACATTTACACTCAAAACTCAAAAGAAGCAAAACATTACAGTGATAAAGATGGAAAAGGGTAGTTTAGGAATAGTCTCCAACTAAATTAATTGAATGTAGTTGTACAGTTTTATTTCTTTTTTTGTCTCATTGTTGTGATGTCACACAACTCACAATTCCCAGTGATGGAGTTTTGATACAGCCCAATACTGTTCTACCCTTTATCCATTTACCTGGTCGTTTGTGTGTAAAGTTGTGTTTTTCACTGCACTTGTTTGAATTGCCGCTGCTGCCATTAAAACCATGCATTCTGTTGTAGAACGACCGCCTTCTTAAAGGTTTATATGTGCATAAAATATATTGTTACATTTGAACCATGGGAACCCGTTGTACAATAAAACTGTTGGGGTTGTGTCGTGGAAATATTAATCATCACTGTTATATAAAAATATATACACATTATATAAACCTTGTTTATATAATTACTAGTCAATTGAAAAGGAATTTGTGTACATTCTCCTTGGACCTAGAGATGTCTCCCTACCTCTCTATGATTGAAAGGTGTTAAGATAGTATGCACTTGCATTGCCACTGTAGTGGCATACTGAGGCCATGCCAATCTACTAACTTCTTTCTTGTGTAGATTCCTTTAATTTTCTTATAGCCTTGCAGACTTGTCCACTTCCCTCATAGTGTATTGCAAATTAACTTGGTCTCTCCCTCCATGGCTGACTTCAGCCATGGCCAATCCTAAACTCTCCACGAAGGTCACTCCCCCTCACCTTTGTTTCCTTTGTCATGTACACCCATTGTCTTATGGAATATATGCTTGGTAAATTGCTGCCTGTATCTTCCCATGATTGCTCTAAAATGAAATCAAATATTTTGAAGTGTGTCCTAAAACATAAGTTCTTCTTCATCAGGTTGGTACCATAGGGGTAAACGGCAGTCCACCACAATGCCCAAACCTCATTCTGGCCAGTATGACCCCTGCCCTCCTATCCAGCCCACTTTGCGAAACCCTCCTCCCAACAGACTGTTGTATTGAACCCAAATGCCTTCCCGTAACCCCAGAATCCCAGACCCTCTGGCAGGCATGGCACCTCCCCTCCACAGTCCTGCTCCTCATCCCAGTCCAACCATAAGGAATGGACACCACAACATGCTCGGACTCCAAGGACACCTTTAACGCCCCATCCACTCACTCACTGCCACCCATCCACACATGCACAGGGACCCACAAGAACCCCACCTGACATCCTGCCTGTTGCACACGGTGTAAAAGTTCCGGCAAGTCGGACAGATTATCAGGACGTGCTGCCGATGGCCTGTTTCGCCCCACCGGCAGAGCCCCAGCAGTTTTCGGCCATATCACCACTTTTGGTGGACGAACCCACTCAAGCGCCCAATACAACGCCATCATCTCTGCAGTAAAGACAGACATGCCGTCATTCAGTCAAAATCATCACAGGATATTTCGACCAGCGGGACAATAATGCAAAGCCCACCTGCCCACTATCAAGTTAGCTAGACACATTTGTATACACCAGGAGAGAGGAAGACCACTCATTATCAGGATGCCTAGACCCATCTGTATACACCTGGAGAGAGGAAGACCACTCACTATCAGGATGCCTAGACCCATCTGTATACACCTGGAGAGAGGAAGACCGCTCACTATCAGGATGCCTAGACCCATCTGTATGCACCTGGAGAGAGGAATCAGGATGCCTAGAGCTACACCCTTCTGTATACACCTGGATAGAAGAAGACCACTCACTCCTCAAAGGCTCCTAATGACCCACAGTGCTGGACCTGGACCTTAACATCACCACATAAATACCTAAAATACATAAACTGGACCCTGACCAGGGTTACCATACCCAACTTAAACAACTGACTCTTTCCAGGGTTACCATACCTAAAATAAAAAACACAACCCCCAAACCCCATTGTCCCCACACCTCCCCAGGGTGACCCGTCAACCCACCCTCCCCCCTCCATCCTGGAGACCAGAGGTCTGGGCTGCTGCCTTGACTGGCGGAGTTATCGGCGGACGTGGCAGGACTGTCTGGACAGGCTGGGTTGAGGTTCAACTGGGCTGCGGTGGTAGCTTCTCCAAGGGCCGGAAACAGCCTGTGGAAAGGCCACCCTCTCCCAGGGCGACAGGGCCTTTCCCCATCTCCTTCATGGAGCATGGGGCCCTGGGATGACGTGCCGGCTGGCAGAAGTGTGGCATGGCCTGGGCTGCTGCAGGCGGTTGCCTATTGCAGTTGCTGGGTGGTGGCTATCAGGAGCAACACAATCCACCACTGTATCAGGCATCAAACAATGTGGTACAGGGGACCAAAGAGCATCCACCCCAATTATCTTGCCCTCAAAAATGCTTAGATAATTATTAATAATGCATTTTTGATTTGTAATAATTTGTTCAACCCATATACTGCCTGAAGTATCATCATATGTAATACATATATGTTTAACAATTCTTTGTAAAAAGTCGTTTTTTAAATGTATGTCAACCATAGTATGTCAACCATAGTACGTCCACAGTGTATTTAAGAAAAAAAAAATGCATTGAAATAAATTATTTGAACGGGACATGAAGATCTTTCTCTCAATTATATTAATACTCTTTGAACATAGCGTCATCACAATGCGACACAGTCTGCCGAGCATTAAGGGGGCGTTGACAGCGAAGAAGGGGAGGGAGATGGTCCAGATCACATACCGTTCGGACTAGACAGTGTGTCACAAGATTCTTTTTGTAGAAAAAATATGTGACGAATGCAGTGGCGCCTGTTCTCGCTGTTTCAGCACTTAAAAACGTGTACCCCTATGGTACCCACCCGAACCGTTCCAAACCGGAACCAAACAGGTTCCAAAGTAACAACGTCGATGCCCGAAAGAACCTGGGAGCCGGTGGATGTTCTACAAAGGAATGCATGGTTCGATCGAAGCATCAGCCATACAAACGCACGGAATGCATTGGCAAAAACAACTTCACGCACAAACGACCAGGCATACGAATAAAGAGCAGAACAGTATTTATCTGTAGGCCTATAGCGTCTTGGTTCCAGCGATGGCAATTGCGAGTTGTGTCACATCGCACCACAGACACACACACAATTGAATGCACTTACAATGTACAACTTAATTTAAATTATTCAGATGGCGAATATCCCAGAAGATAAACTGCCATTACTCACTCTGTTATGCTTCTTTGTGTAGGCCTACACTTTTATAAAATGTAGGATACAAGATATTGGGCCCCAGTATTAATCCTATGCTTAATTGCACCTTAGTTGCTCAATTGTACTTTTAGCAACTAAACAACCTCCTTCCACCACGTGCATTTTTATTCATCCCTCGAGGTCTTTTTTCCCCAAGTTCCGCTAGGTGTCACTATTGACCAGTTTAGGCAATGATAGTCAGTCCGAATCATAGCCTATTAGCGTTCATAATCACAACAGATTATTGTTGTTTTCAGGAATATGCTCCCCCCTCCCCCCAAAAGGACGAGACTGGTAGCGATTACCCTTTTACATGGCATTTTCCCCTGTCCAGAAATAAGTTAAAGGCCTTCTTATTAGGAACTTCTAAAACTGAATTTGAAAATGTGCAATGTACTCTGTTCTCATCTCCTCTGTCTCTCGGTCTCCCTATCCCCTCTGTCTCCCTGTATCTCTTTCTCCCTATCTCCTCTGTCTCCCTATCTAATCTGTCTATCTCCTCTGCCTCTGTCTCTCTTTCTCCCTATCTCCGCTCTCTGTTTCCCTATCTACTCTGTCTCCCTATCTCCTCTGTCTCACTATCTCATCCTCTGTCTCCCTGTCTCCCTATCTTCTCTGTCTGTTTCCCTATCTCATCTGTCTCCCTATCTCCTCTGTCTTCCTATCTCCCTGTCTCCCTATCTCCTCTGTCTCTCGGTCTCCCTATCTTCCCTGTATCTCTGTCCGCCTATCTCCTCTGTCTCCCCATCCTCTCTGTCTCTCTCTCAGCACTGCTGTTGAGTGTTTCCAGACAACGTCCAGAGGACGGTAAAGATTTTAACATGCCTGCCCTCATCGTCTCCATAATAAGTAAAAGTATGTGGAGGAACGCTGTTCCCTCGCTTACCACGACCACTACCTACAGGTAGGCCGCAGCAAACACACATCACACCGGGACCCGTTGAAATGCATGGAGAGAAAGAAAATAAAATAAAAACAGAAAAACATGAAAGGACTTTAGACTTTAGAAATGTAAGGAGGGTTTCAGCTCGATTGACCCGTCTGTGGGATTATGTTGCTGTAAGATAAATCCGAATTCATCTCCATCAAGTTAATTGTCCGCCCAATAAAGCCCCACTAGATTAAGTAATTATCTCCATTTAAATCTGTACATGTAACCAAAAGATAACTATTTACAAAGTGTTCCATATCCTTGATTTCAAGCTAGATGGCGTAGTTCACAAGTAATCAGGTCTTTTAGCTGGAGGAGGAGGTGTAGCGCTGTTTGCACACATGTTAGAGCAGGACACGGCTGAGCAGGCAGCAGGCAGGAGCATAAAGCAACACCACAGGCCTAAAAAAAGCCCCATGAAAAGCAGAAGTGATACTTGGCAGCTTCAGGGGTGCATGTAAGACACCAGGTGCAAGACTAAATAGGCCAGCAAGGGAAATATGCTTCACATTTTATGCTTCACAAACACCAGTTTTCTGGTCTGTTGCCAAACATGTATTTAAACTTGTACATGCTGGGCCGCACATGGTCTGTGGAGTTCATTGCTAATAGATTAACTGAAATGATTAGTCCCCAAAAAAAAAAATATTTGACTGAAACAATTATTGTTGATAATCAACAATTGCCTCATTTGTCCTAAACAATATGAATGTTTCAGTAATAAACAATGTGGGCACATAGTTTACCATAGTGTCGCAAAGGGTGTTTAGTCTCAGAAATATTAGCTCAAATCTAAGTGAACGTGGCTGTAACACGGTCCATTGCTACACGCCACCTAGATGGCCGTTACACTCTAGCTAGGTGACTTGTATTGGGCTCCTCCAGACAAGGACACAGGGGGAGGTTAGAAATCCAGTTTATTGTAAAAGTTGCAGTAAATGAACATGACAATGGTGCTCCACTTTTTGTGGAGATGACTGGTTTAACCTGTGCACACCGATTACACCTGTGGGTGTGCAGCCTAACCCAGCCCGAGTCTAATCACACTCTTCCAGGTGAGGCTGCTTAAACCAGTCATTATCTACACACTCCCACATACCCAACACCAAATGGAGGCTGGGGAGAGTCCCCCGAAGCCTACATCCCTACCCAAAATAAAATACATAAACTGGACCCTGACCAGGGTTACCATACCTAACTTAAACAACTGACTCTTTCCAGGGTTACCATACCTAAAATAAAAAAACACAACCCCCAAACCCCATTGTCCCCACACCTCCCCAGGGTGACCCGTCAACCCACCCTCCCCCCTCCATCCTGGAGACCAGAGGTCTGGGCTGCTGCCTTGACTGGCGGAGTTCTCGGTGGACGTGGCAGGGCTGTCTGGACAGGCTGGGTTGAGGTTCAACTGGGCTGCGGTGGTAGCTTCTCTGAGGGCCGGAAACAGCCTGTGGAAAGGCCAACTTCTCCCAGGGAGACAGGGCCTTTCCCCAGCTCCCTTCCCCAGCTCCCTCATGAGGCATGGGGCCCTGGGATGACGTGCCAGCTGGCAAAAGTGTGGCTTGGCCTGGGCTGCTGCAGGCTGACTCCAGGGGCGGCTAGCCGCAGACGGTTGCCTATTGCAGTTGCTGTGCTGCCTCCCCCGTCCTCCGTTGGGCTCCACTGCGCTGTTAGGAAAAAGGCTGGGTGGTGGCTATCAGGAGATGGCTGGTTTAACCTGTGCACACTGATTACTCAATGTGCAACAGGTGTTCAGCCTAACCCAGCTCCAGAGTCCAATCAGACTCGGCCAGGTGAGGCTGCTTAAACCAGCCATCATCCACACACACTCCCACAGTGGCATTTCCCTTTCTTTCGCACCATATTTGTTTAGACCAATCATGTTGCTGGAGGGGTTTAAGCGCGTAATTGGCAAACACAAACTCGGCCAGCAGAAGTAAATTGTTAAAAAACAAATCAACACTATGTAGACTGTCCACTGTAGAAATACACTTATAAGAAGAGTTTTCTTCGGTAGAATATCTCCCTAACAAAACAGGAAACAAGGCAAAACTCCCACTCTTCAGTTTTTGGTTTCCAGCTGAGGCTCTATGCAGTCTTTCTATATAATACAGTAGCTGCTGGGCTACGTTAGAATAAAATGCTTAGGAAAGGTGCTTCAAAGCTTCCTTTCTTATCGAGTATATCGAGTATAGGGTACACTGGACCATCCTTTACGAAAGGAAAGGAGATAATGCCGTCACACGAGTGGCCAGGAGGTTGAATGTAAGAAACCATTCGCAATGTGATAACCATTTCCTTTCACTTTTATGACTGGGGGCCTATATTCCTTTTTTTATTTCAAATCCTTGGTAATGAAGTTATATTTTTCTCCGGGCTGTCCACGTTTATATAGCATGCATGAAGCAACACGAAGTATGCAAAATATCTAACATGTGCTTTTAGTAGTCCATCTTCGGAAAGTTGTAGTTTCACCACGGCAGATCAACGTCCATAACATCCACCATCCCATAATGACATAGCCAGGTGTAAGTGCAGTCAGATTCTCTTAGCACCGTGGTTGTCTTTTCCAAGGCTGCAGTCGGAAAGTCAAAAAAAGTATGTCCTATGTACTTTCCTAACCTCTTTTCCTCGACCTAAATGAAAAAAGGTCATGCCACTAAGATACTTCGGGGTCATTTCACTCAGTAAGGAACCTTTCTAAGCCAAAAAGACTGCATATATCCGACCGCAGCCCAAGCACCTATGAATTCTCCTTCACATCTTTCCTTGACCTCATGGCGTTTTCCATCGAGGTCAAGGAAAAGTGGTTAGGAAAGGACATAGGATGTAATTCTTCTGACTATTCGACCGTAGCCTAAAAGAATCCGACTGCACTTACACTAGGCAACGTCATTATGCGATCATATGGATGTGGTCTGCCCTGGTGTAACTACAATGTTCATAAGATGGACTACTAAAAGCTTATCTTAGAAACTTTGCCCCGTGTGTTCTTACTGTGTTGATTCATGCAGCCTGTATAAACGTGGACAATACAGTGAAAAATATAACATCATTACCAAGGCTGGAATTTAAATATATTTTTTTAATAAAGGCTCCCAGTCACAAAAGTGAAACAAAATGGTTGTCACAGAGAGAATGGTCATGTTGATGGTCATTTCTGTGAACGGCAGAATGGATGGTGTACCCTATGCTGGGTACACCACCTGGCTATGCTGTTACCTGTATCCTTTGGCAAGACGTCTAACCCCCTACCTGCTCATTATTGAGAATTATTCCCTGCAAGTCACTTTGGATAAAAGCCTCTTCTATACGGCCAAGGGTAAAGAGTAGTAGGCTTATATAGTTGTAGAGATTGTATGTCATAAGTCATGTATAAACATTTTTATTAATTTTATGTATTTCATTTTTAAATAGGCCTATATGATCTAGACATCCGTATGTGTTAAACACTGAGAATAAAATGCATACTGATTTTCAAATCAGGATTTTCCCATTTACAAACAGGTGTTCTTTTGTGGCCTGTTTTAGAGAAGCAGACATTCAATACAATCAAGTGAGGAAGCTGAATATGAGATATGAATAACTTCAGTAGGCCTAAGTAGTTTGCATAGACAAGCAATGTACTGTATATCCTGTCATATGCCTTGCAATGACTCAACAGACATTTCAGTAGATTTATTTTAAAACGTTTGTTTTAAAATATTAAACATAAAAATGTGCATACTGTTAAAAATAATTCTGAGATGAGACACTGCAAGACGTTAATATATAAATAATAAATAACGACGTCTTCAGTGTGTTTTGTGTTGTGACTTAACCTCAGAAAGGAGGTTTTGAAAAGAGAGCCGTGTGATTTTCTGCATCCGTCAAGGCTGCGGTGAGAGCCAGGAGCGCTAGTTGGTCAAAAGCACTTGTATTATCTATTAGTGGTTTTAGAGACATGAATTATTGACCAACGATCACCAGACCTGCCTGATGCATGCTTTTACCTAGCTGGCTAATTTGAGTCGCACCAGACAGTAGACAAGACCAGGGATATTAATTTATAGTTAAAACCGTTGAATGATTTCAATATAATTTATCAGTTTCTGAAATGGCTTTTGAAACACATATTCACAATGTCCTTTAATAATTACTATGGAAAACATTTTTCGTGGTAAATGGTAATGTAGATATTGAACTGAAGTTTAAGATGGATATATTATTTGTATGTATTATAGGTGCTTTGCTGTGTGAGAAATGTATTGAGATATATGAAATGTATATGAAAAATAGTGTTTGTGATTGTTCCATTTCCCAATTCCTGTCCTCCACGTCACGTAGCATCTCAACCACCATGTGACGCCTCATTGAATTATGCAAAAAGGACTGTGGGTCTTTCTCCTCTCACTCAGCCTTATAAGTTGTCAAGTGTAGAACAGGACATCTTCCTCCAGTTCAGCTTCACACAAACCATGTTCTCTGTAGCTGTACTGCTGCTGCTCCTTCAGTGTGGACCATAGGGACTCATCATTCACATACTCCCTGTGGCCTATGACAATGACACAACATGAAGGAACGTGAAGCAACCCCTTGTAGAAAAATAGAAGGATCCACTCATCACTAGAACATTAGGATATCATTGTTTTGTTCTGAAACCTGATAAGAGAAAGGCAGTTTTGTCTAAATAACAATATAGTCTGGTAACTTGAGAAGAAGAATCAATTGATATTCCAGAAGATGTTAAGGGAATGTTTGAGATGCTGTGACCATAAATAAGCAGCAAAAGTAATACATTTTTCACTGGCTTAAAACAGCCTTTATTCTCAAAACATTTTTAAAAAGTGTTAGGATATAATAAAACCAAAAATGAATGAATAATAATGACAATGATAATGAATAGAATAATAACAATAATAATAATAACAATCCTAATAACAATAAATATAATAATTATTATCATTATTATCATTATAATGAATGCAAAATTGTGTAAATGATCTGTGAATCCTGTCCCCCATGTCACGTAGCATCTCAACCACCATCTGACTCCTCATTGAATTATGCAAATAAAGCTGTGGGTCTTTCTCGTCTTGCTCAGCCTTATAAGTTGTCAAGTGTAGAACAGGACATCTTCCTCCAGTTCAGCTTCAACACAAACCATGTTCTCTG
>JAOPJO010000088.1:9292255-9305986 GCA_027123675.1 Molva macrophthalma
ATCCTCAGCTGCCAGTCCCCTGGCACCCAGACTGGCATCGGCTCTGTGTCTGCGTCCAAACAACAGCATCACCGAGAAGGGCGGGCTTCCAATGACCTGACCAATCAGGGAGTGTGCAGCGCTATATCACACCCACAGGCAGCCAATGCAAATGCTGCATGCTTTCAGTTGCATCCCTTCCAGATACAAATTCCTTCAAAGCCACAAGGTACACAAATGCAGACTCAAACACGCAGTTCACACTCACACATATAAGTGCTGGGGTGGCAGGGAGACGCAAACATACACACAAACAGCCCAAACAGAAACTCAGCCAAAAGTTCAGCCATATTAATGCAAGTTATATGCTGTAAATGTGGCGATTTGTGGTAGCCTATTTGATATTTTCTAGGTTATTTTGGACCTGGCAACATCTGCCCACAAGCAGAAAGTTTCTATGACATAACGTATCAAGTGGTAAATAAATCTCTAACTCGACCGAGATGTACAATGGTGTCTGCGCGGCCTCTTGTGGACAAGGGTGGCAGAACAGCAGCTCTGCGATCCTATAACTGTCAAAACTAATAAATGAAAATACCAAACAAGTGATTATAATTAGGTATTCACAGAGTATCTGTGGATACCTCTTGTATTTGTACTGGATATTATTATTATTATTTTATTTCAAACGCTTATAGCTCACCCCCTGATTTCGAAAAAGTTTTCAAATTCTCAGACATGTATGTATCCCGGTATCTTGGGTCTCCAAAATGTTTGGTGCCGAAATTCCCATAGGGGGAGCTATAATTCGCGGTAACAGTTAAACGCTCGGCAATGGAGCCCCGATGGATTAACAATTCTGAAACTTGGTGTACATGCCTTATTTCTCATGCTTAACATTTCTGCCATTCGGACCCATAATGTCCGTAAAATTAGACACTGATTCAAATGACCCAACATTTCGCACACATGCTCTATGGACATGTCTGATAAATCTCTGTTAGGCGATTTTCGAAAAAATATAATATTCACTCAATCACAATTCCACTAGAAAACTTGAAACTACTTGGGGACATAGAGGCCACCCCCCTTAAGCAGTGATTCAAATTGTGGGTCGATAGCTGAAAAAAGGAGGTCATAGTGCCAATTTGAATAAATGCTAAGCTATGCCCTAATGCTCAAAATAAGCGCCAATGGCCACAAATGCATGTAAACACCATTGGCTCCTTACCGATGACCAGGATTCACTCAGAATCTCTTGGGGACACCTTATGTCATTGGCTCCTACGGACGTGTTGCTGCCAATTGTCGGAAAAGGGCGGTGGCTGGCCTGGGGCGGTCGCAGGGCTGTGAATACCTTGTGTGACTGCTTGCAGTCCTAGTTAATAATGTATTTGGTAATGTATATGGTCCTGAACACCAACACAAGCACCAGTATTATTTACAAAATCCGATCCAAAATCACCTTGAAAAGAGTAGGCCTTAATTCTCATTAATGTTTCCATTGGCCAGGATGGCCTTGTGTTATACTGCACGTTTAACAAAACAAAAATAAATAAATGAATCAGTAAATAAACACTTTCAGTTAATCAACATGCACCAAAGCCTCTTTTTCGACAACATATCGGGGTCAGAGTATACTGCTCTTCCCCACATCCCCACTAGGTTTCAGTATGTACCAGCTTCAGTCATTATAGTTTATGTGTCAAGGCCGTCTGTCTGTCTCTACCTATCTCTCTCTCTCAGCGCTGGTAGTATAGGCCTACAGAATGTTTCCGGACCATGACAAGAGAACGGTTAAGATGACCCACCACGTTATTTACCTGCCTGCTGGCCTCATCATCTCCATCATAGGTCAGATCATATGCAGACTGACAGACGCGAGTCTGGCCTGTGAAATTACTGCATTCCAAAAATATAAAGAAAAAAAAAAATTTCGGCCCACTCTAACATATCACAGGAATCACTACCGCTAAATATATGATACAAAGCAATGTCAGAGATAGTTTTCTATTTTTGAGAATGTATTATTTTTGTATGTAGATAATTAGATCAGCCACTTGGTCTACAACTGTACAACTTACAGGAAGTTAGGCCGGTTACCTGAAAACGTCAGGTGACCTCTTCACAATTAGACACGCATGTGTAGTCGCAAAAGCATAACTGGAACCTCGATCAGTTCATTTTTGATTTCCAAGGGGCGTTATCAGCGGCTGCAGACCAAAATGGCTCTGGGCGCAATTTCATAGACATACAACCAATCAGATCAACTAAATGTGTGACACATCAGCATCAGCCATCTTGGTCGTTTATGACAATGCCTCAACAGCGCTCCTCTGTACAGTCATTGTATGAAACCTGAACCATATTAGATAAACGGTTGTGATTGGCCTGACCCAGGCCAGGTCTGCTCGAAATCTGTCTGAACGGGAGTAGGGCCAGACTCATATGCCAGAGCAAATTAAACATGAGCTCATTGTTATTTAATGTCACTTATGTGCACATTTTGTTTGTTTGTTGTATGCTGTTATGTCCCGGAATGATAATAATGTTGTAACGTTGTAGGCAGAATTCTGAATTCTGAATTCTGAGATTCAGAATTCTGAATCTTCAATCCTGCCTGGTTGCCCTCCATTTAACTATTCTTCTATTATATCGACTACTATCAATTTATCATTTGAATTAGATAAATGAAATACAAATATTATTAAGGTTAAAGGCTAAAATACCACTGTTATCAAAAATGTTGTATGAAGATGTAGTAGTTGGAGTAGTAACGGTAGAGGATTTTGGTTATGGTAGTTGTTACGACCCCGGCCACCAGATGTTGCTGTATTCCTTTGCTTGTCACTTCTGTTCTTGTTTTACTTCCCTTATTCAGAGCTGGCTCACACTGTCCAACCATATGATTGGCTGCTTGTGAGTCTCTGTCCTGATAGCCTTAATGACCTCAAGTCCCTGATGGCCAATCCTGTTCACACCTGGGCTACATAAACACTGATTGGCAATCACTGCAAAAAGCTGTTTATTACTTGGAAGACCCAGCATCTTGGTTCACACAACTCTTTATAGATTTAAGCATAGTTTGATTTTTTTGGGTAATAGAGTTTGGCAGTACAGTGAAGAGACAGGTTATTTTACACACGTGAACACGGTAGCTTTTGTTTGGTCTGTTTAGATAACACTAGGGAAGGGTCGGGCACTGCTATTGGTATGTTTGATTTTTAGCCTAGTAGTAGAGCAGTCAGCCTGAGTATTTGTTTTCTTTTACTTTTAAAGAAATAAGGTTTTAAATGATAAGACAGTTTAGTTCTGTTTATTTGTTGCCTTTCCTTCCTCATAGTCCATTTCTGTGCATATTTAGTTCCTGTTTAGTGGCCAATCTTGGTTCTTTAACTTTGTTGTTTGCTGAAACGACCGCCTGGACAATAAATTACCATCTTTACCTCATAGCCTTTTTTTTTATTTCTTACACACCCCTGTACATATAGTAGGAAATTGAACAGTACGGTAATTATACTGTTGCTGGCATTCTGTCCCAATCAATGACTCAAAATGTTGGACTCACATTGTCTAACTGAATACAATCCCAAGGAGTGAGACAGCACACATTTTAAGTTGTCTGTCATCTGTCCAACAATGCACCTATAGTTAAATTACATTTTCAGAGTTTCATTTTTTAATCACCATCTTGATCTGTACATTTATCCAAAATGTGACTATTTTTCAAATGTTCCATATCCTTGAACTCAAGCGAGGTGGCGTAGTTGACAAGTAACCAAGTCTTTAAGCTGGAAGAGGAGGTGGAGCGCTGTTTGCACACATGTCAGAGCAGGACACAGCTGAGCAGGCAGGGCCATAAAGCAACACCACAGGCCTAAAAAAGCCCCTTGAAAAGCAGAAGTGAAACTTGGTAGCTTCAGTGGTGCATTAAAGACACCAGATGCAAGACTAAATATGCCAGCAAGGGAAATGCGCTTCACATTTTAATATCTCAGAATGATTTACATTACTGACTTTACGGTGTCTGTTTGGATTAGCATTAGTCGTTTGGTGTTCTGGTCTGTTGCCAACCCGTGTGGGAGCCTATCCTAGTTCTGGGCCACACATGCTCTGAGTTTAGGTGTTGAGCTAATGAAGTGCAAATTCATTGTTAAGCGAAAGTAATTAACTTGTACAAGAAACATCCTAATTTGATCTAAGGAAAGAAATAACCATTGATCTGTAACCAGTAAAGCGATGTGTTGTATGTACATTCCTAATACATTGTGGCGATGTATTAGGAATGGGCACGATAATGTAGTGGTTAGGGTGTTTGACTACCAGACAGAAGTTCTGGGTTTTGAACTGAACTTGACGGCCGGAATGACACCATAGTAAACTAACGGCAAGTGCCAAAAAATAAAGAGTTTGATAATATCTGCCGGCACATGCAGGCCGACCAGTCAGAAGGGAGTTGCAGTAGTCTAGACGTAAGATGACAAGTATATGGACCAGAACCTGCGTGTCTTTCTGGGAATGCAACAGATGCATCTTCCTGATGCTGTCGAGCATGAATCTGCGGGAGCGGGTTGTTGCAGCCATGTTGGCAGCGAAGGACAACTGGTCATACAGTGTCACACCTAGTGTAGCGGCTAGGCAGTCCAAACAAGCCGCGAGGGACTAAACGTGGGAGAAGACACTGTGACGCGCATACTTAAAATAATTCAGTTCCACTTCGTGGTATGCGTTTTATCATTTATTCTTTCACTTCATAAACACGTAAAAATACAAACTGGTACCAGTTGCCGAATCTTAAATTGGCGTGCGTGAGTGCGGTTAACAGAAAGTATTCACTACCAAGCTCACTCTCTCTCTCTATCAATGCCAAAAATGCGAACAGGTGAATACGATCACATATGACCACTACTATTACCGCCTAAGCCCCGGTGAACACGCCCACCAACTACAGTGAGACCGCAGTGAGCAATACAAGACCATAGAACATATAGAATACAGGAGACTTATGTGGCTCCCACACCTAGTGTCCGAGCCACAGACACCACAGAGTTCTCAATATTGATGGAGAGGTTGTAGTTGCGAGATGCCCTGGAAGGAAGAACAGCTCAGTCTTGTCCAGATGAAGCTTAAGATGGTGGTTGACAACCACTAAGAGTTGTCAGCCAGACACGCAGGGATGTGTGCTGAAACTTTAGTTTCAGTCCGTGAAAAAGACAATCAGTTGTCATCTGCATAGCCGTGGTAGGAAAAGCCATGTGAGTGAATGCACAGAGAGAAGGGAATGGGACCCAGAGCAGCCCAGTAGTGAGACTACAAGGATCAGATTATTTCCAGGTTACCCTGGAAGTGTTATCCTTGGGGTAGGATGTGGACAGGGAGTGCAGAGCCTGAGACTCCCAGTTCTTGGAGGGTGGAGAGCAGGAGCTGGTGGTTAACTGTGTCAAAGGCTGCTGAATGGTCTAGCAGAATGACAACAGAGGAGAGGGAGGCTGTTCTGGCAGTGTGAAGTTTCTCTGCGACTTAAAGGAGGGCAGAATCTGTTGAGTGGTCTGCCTTGAATCCGGACTGGTTAGGGTGGAGAAGGTTTTTCTGGAGGAGATATGCAGAGAGTTGGGTAAGGACAGGACTCTCAAATGTTTTGGAAATAAATAGGAGAGAGAAGGTGAGAGGGGATGAGGTCAAGAGGGCAGGCGGTTTGGCGGTAGGAGGTGACCAAGGATAGTACCTTATTGGGAGAGAGTGGTGAAACCCTGTTGAGTCAAGCTCAACAGGGTCTTCATTCCCCGCTGATTCTGCCAAGCCCGTTCCCTTGGCTGTAGTTTCGCTGTATAGTAGGTAGGGACAGTGACTATGGATGAAGAGGTGGATGTAGGACAGGTGGTGTCAGCAGGTGGGTGGGGTAATGAGCGTATGGTGTGTTAAAATAATCAAACATCTCAGTAGCAGATTTAGGCTTATGAAAAAACAACATAAAAAACAAATTAATTAAAGCAAGAAAGAAATTGGATATTAAATAGACATTCACGCTCTGAATTAGAGATGTGACGTGAACAAAAGACACGATCACCGTTATGAATCCTGACATGATTCTGATATCCTGTTTTGGTGTTGTTACTATAACATCATAATTAATGTTGCTCCAGGACCATCGTTGTAACTGACCAATCACGTTGTTGTGATGTCATAGCTTTGCGACCAGGGTCAACACGACAATATCAGAACGTGCATGAATCCCGTGTCTAGCGGTGTATACCAGCCGCGGAGACTATATAGGCTTCCAAGTGTACCGTTGGGCAGCAGCCCTCCTATCTAGCTATCGTTTGGTCAATATTTCTACACAATCTGCGAATTATGAAGAACCCTGCACACAAAGAACCCTTCACTGCCCTGCACAATAGCCTAGCTAAATGATATAATAATATTATATTATTATTAATATAAAGATTATATTGTTTTGGTATTCCTTGCATCCCTATTAGGTGACGTAAATGCAAGGAAGAAGAATTGACAGTGAGCATTGATGAAGTTTCAGAAAATGTATCCCCTCGCCTAAACGTTTGGTTAAGGCAAGGGAATATTTCCAGTATGTGAGAATGTGTCTTACACAGTTAAACTCCTGTTTTATGCTATGTGTTGAAGGGCAACTCCTAACAATGTCCAGACCTGAATCTCTGGACATTGGTGTCCGTAGTTCATATGTGAAACAGTTCAAGTCTCAGTGAGAGCAAGGATGTCCAGGGATCGCATCATTATCATCATAATTGGCATTATTTCGTTCTGAAACGTGACAAAAGAAAGGCAGTTTTGACAAAATAAAAACAGTCTGGTAATATTGAGAATCAAAATCAGTTGATATTCCATATGATATATTCCTTACTTAAAACCACCTTCATTCTCACGCAATATTAAAATACACTAATGTAAGAATTAAAAAAACCAAAAAACAGGCATAATTTTCACGCATTTAGAAACATATATTACGATAAAGCAAAACAAACAAAAATGAATAATAATAGCAATGATATTAAAATAAATTAATATATTATAACAAGTAGTTATACAGTAATAATACATAAATAATTGTAATAATAATAATTACAATATCAGAATAATTATAGTAATATAATGTGTAATTAACTTACAACTAAAAGAATCTGTGTAAATGATCTGTGATTCCTGTCCCCCATGTCGCGTAGCATCTCAACCACCATGTGACGCCTCATTGAATTATGCAAAAAGGACTGTGGGTCTTTCTCCTCTCGCTCAGCCTTATAAGTTGTCAAGTGTAGAACAGGACATCTTCCTCCAGTTCAGCTTCAACACAAACCATGTTCTCTGTAGCTGTACTGCTGCTGCTCCTGGCTGCTGGCTCTGGTGAGGCTTCATGAGAAAACATCCAACCAATAAGATTGATTCATAGTTTAAGTAGCTAATTTATGACTAAAAGCTTATATTCTCTGCAGGTGTGAAATGTGAACAGCTTACTCAGCCAGACTTTCTGACTATCCGACCTGGTCAACCTCTGGCCATTCGCTGTCAGGTCTCTTATTCTGTTAGTAGCTACTACACAACTTGGATCAAACAACATGATGGAAACGGAATGGAGTGGATTGGATGGATTTACACTAAGGGAAAACTAGTGAAAGACTCCCTAAGTAGTAAATTCAGTCTTGCCATTGACGGCGCCAGTAACACAGTAACTTTGCTAGGAGAAAACATGCAGCCTGGAGACTCAGCTGTGTATTACTGTGTAAGAGATCCACAGTGTTACAAACAGTTGTAAAGGATGAACAAAAACCATTCACCCATGAGGTGTTATAACATGAACCCTCCAGAGGGGGAGCTCTAAACTAATCTCATCATTCAAAATAGATTATTTTACCCATGAACATCAGCTAATACAGTGATAGTTAAAGGCTAGCTCTAAAACAATATTAAATAAATCTTATTTAGTATTTTTATTGATCAGTAAATCCATCAGTCAGTCACACAGCAACAACTTTGCCACAATCACAAACCCTGATTCATGTGAGGGTCTGACCCCTCACTTGTCCAAACAATTACTGAAAGTCAAAACATTGAGTGCATTTTATATTTTCCTTTTTCCCCATTCTAAGCCAAATGGTCCCTAGCAAAAACGTGCAGGATGGAATCCCCAGTTAATTAATGTGTGGGGAGACTTTGGCCCTGTTTTGAATCTCTCTTCAAAGCGCAAATTGAAAACAGTTGGGTCAAAGAGAGATATTTTCTCAGGAACAGTGGCACGAGAGTAACAACCGTTGTCAAACCTACCTCTAGAGGTAGTGTACACTACATTCATTATACATTGACTAGCAATAGGTTCTTGTCTAGACAGAATCTCTGACGGAACCGTTGTCAAGTCACATGCTTAGCTCATATGACCAAAGTCAGCCTCTTCTAAATAAACCAATAAAACCAACAACAAATTAAACCAATGACCAATTAAACAAATTGCAAATTAAAACCATAGCCAATTAAAACAGTTACAATAATAACCAATTGCCAATTAAATTTGAATTTAATGTTACATAAAGATCATGGTGTACTGCACATTAGAAGAATAAATCACTTTGAATTTACAATAAAACCATGTTGAGTATCTTAAACTCATTAAGGGTAGCAGAACATCACTTAAAGTAAGTTTAAAACTGCTAGTTTGTCCTGTCATTATAAAGACTAGTAACAATTCGATTAGATAAAAATACTGTAAATGAAGAAACCAAGTGACTAAATTGAACAAAAGGAAGAAGAAAGAATATTATAGGCAAAGAATTGACAGTATTAAACATGATGGTAAAAATACATTAGAATACCTTGAATGAAATCATGTGAAGGAAGAAAGAAGAATCTTTATATTTACTTTTTTTGTTAGTATTCTACCTAATTGTATGATCAGTGTTGACTGGCTATGAATATTAATGTATTATTTATTATTATAATTTCTTTCGTATCAATGTAAGCTTTGATTTTTTTATATTAATGTATATTTATGTAATTTAATGTATATTAATGCAATTTAAGTTTTCACATGTAATGTGTTATGTACAGTATGTCAGGTATGGACCCCAGGAGGATTAGCTGATTGCCATGGCATCAGCTAATGGGGATCCTTTAAATAAACAAATAAACAATTAACATGAATGCATGTCAATATATTGGTGCTTACATTCTAATAATTGCAACACAGAGAAGAGGAATGTTGTCTTTTTTTAAACACTTGAAACTTAAATGGTATTTTGAAAGCGTTTACATTTTATTTACAAGTTGATAGTGTGAATTATAACTGTAGTGGCTTAACAAACAAACAAACATCTTATGAATTATAATGACACTCAATACAATTTGTAACTGTTTTTAAACTAAATTATTATTAATAAACTAGTCCCTCATTGGCTCTTACAATAACATTAAATATGAAGTATAATATTGATAGCACTGTTGGGGCATCTTCTACCACAATCAAATAATACATGATGGTAACACTTTACAATAGTCAACCATATATTAACATTAGCTAATGCAGTAATAAACATTAATTAACAGTTAATGTACAGTTAACTAATGGTCTAGTAGGGTTGATGTACATGTTTACTAATGGTGTTCATGTTAGGTAAAGTATTATTGAATAGGGTTAACCCTAAACCTATTTAATAATAACACCTTAGTTAACATGAACACCATTAGTAAATTATTACAAGATCAATTGTTAACTATTAATTAACTGAGTTAATTGTTAGTTATGCTTATTACTGTATTAACTAATGTTAATAAAAAGTGAATTGTTGTGCCCACTGTGTTACCTAAATGTTTATCGATTGCATATTTTTTTGCTTTATCATCCTATTGAACTTGAAATCATATACTTGAGTCATATAATAACATTAATAAAAATCACCTTTGAAGTAAAACATTAATAGCAAAAACATTATAATAATACTCAACAGCAACAGTAATCATAAATTATTTTTATAAAATACAAATAGAAGACGGAAATGTATATTAATATAATTGTAATAATATGGGCTATTACTATAATAATATTATCGACAGTCCGTTACAAAATAATACAAAACGTCACATTTTATTTATTTACTTTTTACTTTTTTTGTTTTTGTTCTTTGTTAAATATCGGTAATCATTTTAAAATGTAAAGCTACATTAAATAAAGTACAGTTTATTTTAAATAAATGAATGAATAGAGACTTATATAGCCTTCGCTTAAGCAGCCACTGTCAGTGGTGTAGGTTTTTGTCATTACATGCATCACAGTGTATACGGGGGGATGCACAGTGATATATCCTCGTACAAAAACCTCTCACTCTGACCGCTTATGTGGACTTGCGCAAAAGCCTTAACTCTAAACCTCTATACACATTATTGTATTAGATATGTCACTCAAGAAAATGGGTAAGTATACTTACCCATTATTTTGTATGGGTTTTGTGAACGGGGTATTCTATTGCGATAAATGATTCATACATAGCAATGTTTACTATATGTAGCCTAGCTTTACGATGTGGCTTTATGGTTGTAGATGCAGTGTGGGATATGCAATATCTGTCAATGTAGGCCTATTGTTTTATTTATACTAAATTGTAGAGAAATTACATACATAAATTGAAATTACATTGTAACCAGGTATCATTCATTGTGTGAGTTATTAACATACACCCCCAAAGAATAATCATTGAAGTCTCAATAAAGTTGAAAAAGGTATCAATCGATTTTTTTACAGCATGGATTACATACAGGTCACTCATAAAGCTCTGTTTTCTTATGTTTTATATTAATCAATCATTTTCAATTATATTCAAACTATATATTGTTGTAGAAGAGAACATATTGTCAACGTCATCCACAGGAAATGTGTTCACCCCACGTGTTTCCATCTTATGCTGCTGAGATGCAAGTTCCCCATCGACACATGTTGACTACCAGCACAAGAAAGAGTTATTGCTCGACCACAGCTTAGAACCGTGGTGGAGTGGGGGAGGACATTTAGATTCTCACAAAGTGAGAATCAGCGCAGGAGGAAACAGGTAATTAGGGAACCATAACAGGTGTGACACTGACGACACTACTTGATGTGAATCATACTTGGTGTGAAAACCCTACCTCGAGTTCTAGGACAATCTATTGGACATCAAAAAAACAATGAACTAGTTAGTTAATTGTTTTTAACTAGTTAGTTCATTGTTTTTTTCATGCCGTGAAAAAAAAATCGAAATGAACAAAGAAAGAAGCGGGGGCTTATTACTGAATTTCCGCATGGCGTATTACAAGATGTGGTCAGGCGGATTCCCGAAAAAACTCTGTCTAACAGCTGTATTCGGACATATGCGGGTGTTTGCAGGTATTCATAACAAAGTTCTGCAGGCCAATACCCCCGCGAAACATGAGGTTTGGCGGAAGTTTACTTTTTCACATATTTCAGGATACACCACTTTAAACGCAGTGCAAGTTGACAGGAGTAAATTACCATACTTTGCAAAGTCTAACTCCTACTCACCCTGATATCGCTCATTATTGGCTCACATATTGTCCAGAAATAAGATTGGCGAAATAGTCACAAACATTACAACCCGATAGCTCTCTGTAATATAATACGTAATACTCGTTGATTTAACGTATGATATTAAGATTTGTATATATATAAGTATGGAATCAATCCGAGTAGTGTGTGTTACTGTTCCTCTCTAATAAGAAGTGGATGTGTTGCCAAACATAGACATAAATACATACCTCACGGCCCTGCCCCACCAAACGTGTGGCCTCGAGTGTGGCACTCACCTCCCATTCACTTTGTGATGGACGCATGCTGTACGCATGCGTGCGTGGGGCAAGGGATTGTGGGAAGGCACGCGTGCAGACGGGCAATTGCGGCGTGTTGAATGGTTGGGGCTAAAGTTGAACTTCAGTTAACTTTATGTAAATAAGCGCGTAGTGCAGCGCGCGTTCGGCCATGCGATTGGATACTGTCAAAAAGGAGACCACGCTTTTGACAACGCCTCCCATTCACTTTGTATTGGACGCGTTACGGCTCGGCCCCACCAAATGCGAGTTTACCACGTTGTCGATGGAAGTGCTTAAAACCAAACCCTGCTACTTCAGTTGGAATTTTTTTATCGATTGAATTGTTGGATCCATATTTTGACCACTTGAATATGAGTAATGAATATCGTATTGTGAATACCTGCAACTTGAATTTTTGAATCTGAATTATTGAACATTGAAAAAAATATATTTGAAATTATGTTTTTGAAATGGCAAAAATTGAAATGCCATATTTGAATGTCAAAGAGGTGAATTCGAAACGAATTAATTCAAATGACCGTGTTTTCGAGTATAATATTTAAATGTTACAAATTTAAGGTGTTTATATTTCCATGCACAGAATTAAATGGCTTTTAAATTTCAAAACATGGCAGTAATTTGCTTCCATACGCCGCCATATTTGAGAGGCCAGCGTTTTTTACGGATAGCAGTCATCACGGATCAATCAATCAAATTCCTCAACCGATTTCAATTAGTCGTTTTTATATTCATATTTAATCATATCTATATATACGTTATCATATATTTATTTTTTAAAGTTATAAACGATTGAATATAACCATCAAATATAAAATGAACATAAAATAATATGAGGGGGCCTTTCAATTCCTGCCCTCAATCTGCCAAATATGGATCGTTTCCGCTGCTGGTTGCAAAAAAACTCAAGCAATGGTGGTGCCCATAGAGTGAAATCTAAGGCCGAAAACTTTTGCCGGTTTGTTAAGACCCCATGTTAATGTTTTGGTGTAAAAAAAAAAGCCCTGGTTTTTGTTCAACTCACCCCCTCTCGCTGTGTCCGCACGTTCCAAAATTGTGCATTTGGCGAGCCATTGACATCCATTATATTACAAACTTACAAACAGATTGTTTGCATCTTTCATAGCTGTTTCTTCTTGCGCTTACACATGTAAGCGCATAAGAACTGCCCTGGCTAGGTCATTTTCTGCAATAGTCCTACAAAGGAACAAATCAACACGTTTTGATTCTGTGTTTACACGCAACTAGGCATACTCACGGATTTAGAGTCTGAGGCGCACAGTATTCTGAGCGATTTTAGGCAGTGTGATAATTATGAATGCAGAGCAACTTTTCAATAAGAATTCCCTAACCCTAACATTCAAGAATTCTAACTGCTCGCCTCTCAGTCTCATTGTCCGTGAGCATGTGCAGTGGCTAGTAGACACAGAATGCATTGGCTCGATCCAATCAGTTAAAAAAAACACCCCCTCCTTAACTTACCGCCACGCCTTGTCGACATTTTCAGAATTATCGCACAGCATAAAATGCCGCAAACTCGCTCAGAATTATAATTTGGCAACACCGTCTCTAATAGCTGGCCAACTTCCTAATTAAGGAAATAACTTGCACGTGATAGGGGGTGAGTTTCAAGAAATCATGGTTTATTTACATCTGGACAATGTCAACAATTAACCCGGGGTCTTACGAAACCGGCCAAATCATTTAACGGTTGTGTGAAAACCAATTGGTGACGTCAGGGAAGCTACGTCCATATTTTCCACTGTCTGTTAACGCCAGGGGCGGGGCTTCGGAAGGGGCTGGGGGGGGAGATTTTACCGGGGCCCGGGACTCCCCGGGTCGCGAGACCCAACCCCTTTATTTTTGTTTGGACTGTGCGGGCCCTTGGCATGTCAGGCAGGCCCTTGACATGTATTTACG
>JAOPJO010000088.1:9313758-9330538 GCA_027123675.1 Molva macrophthalma
TCTACACCTGCAGGGTGAACCATTCTAACGAAAACATAGCCCTGAACATATCCAAACCAGGTTTGTACATGCACATGTCTTTCTATATCATTGGGGCATAGAAATGGTATGGAATAAAGATAGTAGCCTCCTAGTATATAATCAAGGTGGTTCTACACAGTCTACAACTGAATAGACCTTGTGGGTGATTTTGATAATGGACCCACCTATGTTTGAATTCTCTATTGAAAAAATAGATAGGGTTTTTCAGATGGGAATATCTGACACAATTAAGATTTTTGCTAGGTCTATGTTGCCTTCCTCTGAACAAAATTTAAAACAACTTATTAATTGTGCTGTAGGATTAGAACAATACAATAATTGATGATTCTGTTAGTCACACAACAGTTTAACATAGAATGTACTTCATTAAAAATCTGTTTTCCATACCTTTCCTAGAGATTCTTGAAGAAAGTGTGTTATTTGACGAGAACAAACAGGTTTTTGTCCAAGATGTGGGGGAGGACAACTGGATGATGACCATTACCTTCCTCCTCCTCTTCTTCATCTCCCTCTTCTATGGCATCTTGGTCACGCTTATAAAGGTGAGAGAAACAGATGTTGCTTACACAGAAATATGTTACTGTTTAACGAGATGGTTTTAAAAATGTACCTCAAATACTTGAAATATTAAGGAAAACTAAAAATACATTATTTGCAATATTTCAGACAAAGTGACAAGGACCTCAAGAAACATCTAGTGAATCCTGTAACGTGAGGCAAAGGATGCAAAGGAAGCAGCTATTTCCATTAGAGTAATAAATGACAACTGATGTATGATGATAATGTTATGAGACAAGCCAATAACAAATATTATAATAAAATGTTAAAATAAAATAAAAATGATTTCAATGGTAAGTGGAAAAATTTAAACATTGTAATAGGATATAAACTATAAAGTGGAGTCAAGAGAGCCCATCAACAGCCTGGTGTTGTTTATTGAGTCAAAACTATTGAAACTTAAAGATGTAGTTGAAATTACAGGGCAAAAAGCAGAGTATTACCAGAAAATATACAAAGATTCCTTGTACCTAAGAAAGTGATACTTCTTGCCTATGTGCTGTTCCTCACCCCCGTATATATAACGTGAAATTACTTAAAATAAATGTGACTTAAGAAATAGTCACATCTTTGAGTCTTGGTAGCAGTATTTACAGCTGTAGATGTGGTGTTTAGTCAAATGTTTGTAGTTTTGTGAATGGCATGCCATTTCTACATCAACATGGACAGATGAATTCATTGGTTGATTGAAAATAGATTTGATTTTGACATTGTATGCAACGGAGTAAGGGGGAATTAATTGAATATCATACACAAAGGAAAATTGTTTTTGTTTATGTATATCGTGTGTGTTACTCTGTTAGGAAAGAGACAATCCAACCTAACACATTCAATATTTGTATCAGAACATCCCAGAATTAAGATTGGAATATGATGTCAAAATATTTTAAAGCCAAGTTAAAAAGCTAAACTACACAAATTGAACTGGTAAATTGGATGTTTAAGTAGCTGTTCTGATTAACACAACGTTATGCATACATAGAGTTTGAGCTTACCATGAACAATGCATGCATGGTCATGCAAGAGCCAAATGATTTAGAATGCTAACAAATACATACTGCCCATAAACTGCATATCTGCCTAATGTTTTCATCACCATATGTGACATGAAAATGAGACATATGGTGTGAGTATCACTATTGTGATTGGGGGGGGGGTTATTTTTTACAGTATAGCTAAATAATGTATTTCTAGTAGATTATATAATGCTTTGCAATTCAGGACTGGCAGCCATGGGATATATGCTGGATTTATATTCCATGACCTCACCGACCCGATCTGTTGTCGTAGGGATTCCAGTCCCTTGTTCAAGGCAAACAGAAGATAGACTGAACTAGCTGCAACCCAAGAAAAAGATTACAGGGGGCATAACAACAATCTGGGGACAAAAAAACAAAAATCAGCAAAAACAATAATCTGATAACAAAGATCCACATGGGTACAATTCCTGAAACCAATTTCTAAAATCCAAAAAAACTGATGTTATTTGGGGGCAATAAAACATTTGACCTCATCTGACACACTTACACATACGTGTTGCAGTAGTGAGTTAGGATACTACACTGTTTTACCTTTTTTTTAGGGACAGATAAATCTGTGATCTCCAGAACCTTGGAGCATCATGAGTTCGGGACAGGCCTGTATCTTCCTCCGGCGTGGCCATAGAAGACAGGCAAGTTTTGCTATTGACTAGTACGGTAACCCCTTAATTTCCCAGTGTGTGTGTAACAGTGATGAGGCACACAAGAAGTACACAGCCTTTTCCTCCCCCTTTGGCCTCCATGAGTACAATAGGATGCCCCAAGGTCTATCTAACAGTCCTGCAACCTTCATGTGGATGATGTTATCTGATGACCTGATGGTTTTCGCTCCCAGTGAGCAGCTAGCCCTTGAACGTCTGGAGATGGTGTCACTCCCGTCTGAAAACTCACAAACTTAAGCTGGCTCCTAAGAAATGTCATCTCCTGAAGAGCTCAGTTTCTGGGGCACGTCATCTGTGCAGATAGGGTGAGAACAGACCCTGACAAGGTCAAGACTATTGCTGATGTAGGAGAGTCAGAGTTGATGGAAAATGATGGCATCACGCCTTCCTGGAAAAAGATCAGTTCTTTCCTTGGCATGGTTTTTTATTACCAGCATTTCATTGCTGACTGCTCTGCAAAAGCCAAACCTCTTTTCAGGCTCATTTCTGGACGTCAAGTTCAATCTCAGGCCAAGAAAAGAGCGAAGTTAAACAAAAAGTCTTCTGCCCCACTAGCAATAACATCAAGTGACTGGACTGCTGCATGTCAGGAATCATTCCGAATCCTGAAAGTGAACTTACTCATGGTGTCACCTTGGCTCACCCTAACTTCGACCAGCCTTTCATCCTTGCTGTTGATGCTTCTTTTGATGGCATTGGGGCCGTCTTGTCACAAGTGGCACCTGGTGAGACAATTGCAAGGCCTGTCGCCTTTGCCAGCAAGACGTTGACCCGTTCTCAAATGAACTATCCTGCACACAGGCTGGAATTCCTGGCGCTGAAATGGGCCATATGTGACAAATTCAGTCATTGGCTAAAGGCAAAACATTTCACCGCCTGGACGGATAACAATCCCCTGTCCTACATTCTGACAAAAACAAGCTTAGATGCATGTGAGCAAAGGTGGGTGGCCAAGCTGGCAGCATTCAACTTCGATCTGAAGTACGTTCCAGGAGTTAAGAACACTGTTGCAGACGCTTTGAGTCGCGAGCCATTCGTTCAGTCATGTGTTGGTCACCGCTTGCTGAAAGAGCCCTATATTGCATTATTGGACGATGTCAATGGCGTTGTCAGAGGCACAGTGCAGGATGCTTTTCGGCTGACAAACAACTGTCGGGTTGTTCAAGGTGCAAGGTCAGAGTCATCGGACCTTAGTGACGTGCATGATGACGTGCAGAGAGAGTTGTGCATCGGAACCTTCTCCTCCAAGTCTGACTCCAAGTGACTTTCTTACCGTGGATGAAACTCCTGCTTGTCTTGCCTACTCAGATAATCTGGATGTGGCATGTGGAAGTGGTCGAGACTCTGTGGAGATGAATGATGTAGATGGCTACAACCAGACTATCGACTGGCTAATGCACTCACCTGACACAGTTCCCGTTAGCGTGGTCCACTCACCTGACACAGCTCCCGTTAGTGTGGCCAATCCACCTGACCACGGCCCCATCGGTGTAGCCCACTCATCTGACCCAGTTTCTGCTAGTGTCTCTCACTTATCTGTGTCAGATGTGTTTCACTTGACTTTCATAGAAGATGTTGATGAAAACATTGCTATTTGTTCGCAACCTCGCAGTGTTCATGCTGGTCAGGGTGGTGCAGTCACTACCAAATATGGGAGACATGTCAGACCTCCTAAGAAGCTGATCCATGAGATGTCAACACAAAAGGTTGAGCATACCTTTCCTGGTTCAAGTCCTGTGTATGCATTCTTTCATGGACTGTTAAAGTTCTAGATGACCAGGAGTTTTCTTTCTTTGTTTCCCTCCCAGTTTTATATGGGCTGCATCCAAGTGCTATTTGTTTTTTTGTTTTTTAAATTGGGTATGCAATGTGTGTTGCCTTGATCGAGATGTTAAGAAGGTGTACATGGCATCTTCTACTGGTCTGTGAAAAGTATTGGGCTTGGTACCTCCTAATCCTTTTGCACTCCCTATGGGAGGATTTTGTTTTGTTTGGTTTCACTTTGAGCAACTCCAATTTTTTTTTCTTCTATTTCTTTTCTCATTATATTGCTCTGGATTTGTCTGTGGTTTAACATAATTTAAAGGGGGTGTATGTAACAGTGTAAATAATGACTTTGTTTTATTTGTTAAATTCCTGTTAAACTTGGGACTCCGACCAACGTTTTATATTTTATTTATAAAGTCCACAGAGGAAGTTTTGTGTTTAACTTAATGCTGGGAAAAATGCAAATTGCTCAGAAGCAATTGATATTACGCTGTGGTAAGTTGCCGTTCTGTCCGCTTGGATATAAATTCAGTTATGTAATGTGTGAGGAGTTCTTAAGCACGAGGTGTACGTGAGGTGGCGATTGTACGTACAAATACGGGGCTCCTTTTTTATAGTTAGAGCAGATTACGGCTTGATATTTATATATGCGCACTGGTTGTGTGTTTGTCCCATGATTACAGGTATGTTTATTTTGTGCAATATTGTTTTGTGTTATGTACTTTTTGTTTTAGTTAACTGTATTTTGGACATAGTTGCTATGTTTTAATACCACTATACGATCACTTAATGCTGGGAAATATGCAAATTGCTCAGAAGCAATTGATATTACGCTGTGTTCGAGGGGAGCAGATTACGGCTTGATATTTATATATGCGCACTGGTTGTGTGTTTGTCCCATGATTACAGTAAACCAGTCCAGTGCTCCACCTAACCTGTCTCCGTGAGGTTCATTGAAATAGCAGCAGAGCATTGTACCCAAGGTCACATGTGCATCTTTCTAGAATTTGCACTAAAATAAGTGGCCTATACTTAATTATAATATAAATAATTATATATAATTAAGTATATAAATAATTAACTTTATCTTTATCTGTACTGTGTGTCCCTAACAAGGGTATTTTGAAATGCCCCCTTTTTCCAAAAAAAGGAAAAGAGTGGTGTGGTGTGGCCCGGTAAGCACAAGTTTAGCTCCTATAAATGAATGGTAGCTGACTTGTTGAATAATTAAAAAGAGCACCACCAACTGTGTTTACCATGTCACAGCATTGGGAAATGGGTGATATAATTGATCATATCAAATAATATGCCATAAGCCTATGCAACAATGTTGTTAATAACCAAGAGATTAAATAACCAAATATTTTGCACTACAATGTGCATGCTTCTCCCAAGTAAATGCAATTTGATTGAAAACACACCTGCTGATTCTGAGCATACAACCTGTTTTGAGACTAAATTCCCTGTTTTTAATAAAAGGTATATTACTGCTACATATTGTTTGTTTATACATGTTAAAGATATGGATTCCAATTGATACCCAAAGTATTGTCCACAGGTGTAGGTGTAGATGTGTGTTTCTTGTGATCCAAATTCTTTTTTAAACACATTTTTCTGAATTGTAAAGAAAAATCTGGTGATGAATAAAATTGCAATGTTTTTTTCTCGCTTATGTTTACAATTACTTTTTTACGAATACGGTTTCTCATGAATCAGGACGTAAGTCATCTATAACTGATTGGACAAGGAGCTGAAGACAAGACAAACTTAAGTAATCAAGGTCAAGAGGTTAGCGTTGTATGGCTTGCTGAACTTGCTGAACCAGGTTTGTACGTTAACATGTATTGCAAGTTGGGGCACTTAAATATGCATAAAGATGGCAGCCTCCTGGTATATAATCAAGTTGATTCTACACATTGCCTACTACTGAGTAGACCTTGTGGGTGATTTTGTTTATGGACAAGCATATGTTGCTACTAGAAATGTCTTGCTAGAGCCAATTCTCAAAGGAAAAAGGATGGTGATATCTGACACAGTTAAGATTTTATTACCTAATAATTCTAATTTAGGTAATTCTAATTACCTAAATTAGAATATAGGTAATTCTTCGTTAGCCAAATTCTCTGAATTCTCAAAGGTCTTGTCAATAAGCTAGTACATAATAGGTATATTGTTTTCTTCCTCTGAACAAAATTTTAAACAATAGATTGTTCTGTAGATTTTGCTCAACAAAATAATTGACTGTTCCGTTAGCCACACTAACTCAGCGTACAGTAAAACATAGACCGTACTTATTTCAAAATGTATTTTCCATACCTTTCCTAGTGATTCTTGAAGAAAGTGTGTTCTTTGTCGAGAACAAACAGGTTTTTACCTTGGATTTACTTTAAAGTCCATAGCACATTTATTTGTTAAAGGGATAATTAGTAATTTGTTCAAGTACAGCATAATTCCCTATCAGAAGCTATTTGCTTCTGGAAAAGTCATATTTCTAATTGGTAGATGTGTTTAAAAATCGATGTTCCAAATGTGTGAATATTCATATATAAATATCATAGAATTGTGGGAAATACACGTTTAAAGTTTAAAAACAACATCTGGGACAAGGCTCTCATTTGGAGAGCCCTCTCCTCCCCCAGCATGGTTACGCCCTTGGATAACTTCCACATTCGAAAATGTTAGGTTCCTAGAAAGAAACAATCAGGAGGACTGACGTAGGCCACATTTTCAATACTGTAGTCTCATAAAAATGTCCACTTTCTGTGTGACATTTTTATGAGACTACGTGTGTGTGTGTGTGTGTGTTTGAGGGAGGGTGTGTTTGTGTGTGTGAGGGAGGGTGTGTGAGGGTGTGTGTGTGTGTGTGTGTGAGGGAGGGTGTGGGTGGGTGTGTGTGAGGGAGGTTGTTTGTGTGTGAGGGAGGGTGTGTGTGTGTGTGTGCTATGTGTGTGGGGCTGTTGTGTATTTGTGTACACATCATAACCACAATAATGTGTACTGTCCATTTTGCTTCACTCTTATCTGTTAACCCTGAAGGTTTAGTCACAGTGCCTGTTCTAAAGCTGTGGAAAGTAACTGTCTAGATAGACTCTCCACGCCAGGGGCATGATCTTAACTTGCACAAACTGTTTATATGCTTTATGTATCTGAATAAACGTTGAATCTCTCCGAGTGATCACTGCTTTTGTGTCACATTGATTCCAGGCCCGCTATAGGCCTACATCAATCGCACACTGTAATTGGACATATGATTGCCTAATTTTTCCAGGATGCATTGGGCTCATATTTGGCGACATTAGGGCCATATCAAATCAAAGCAAGGATAACAATTTACACAGTGTCATTATTGTTAATTATTATTATTAGAATGTATGTCAGTATGATAATATTAATTTGTTCATAATCATTGAAGATTGCGCTCCAACAAAAATCGTCACGGCTTTTTGATCGGGACTACACTGGGCTTTACGGTAAAAGAAAATCAACATGTCAGCCTCCTTGTGGTTCACGAGTTTCTACTAGCGTTAGCTGGAACATTCTGGTGTGTTCAACTTTCATCTGTCTGGTTCGCTATAAGGGGGAGCCGACTGATACACATTATACATTGACGGTACATCGATTTGTTCAACTCAATCTTAAAGGATACCCTACAAGGTAAGTTACTAAACATGGCGTTTGGACAGTTAGGGTAGTAGCGTCTTGGATCACATATATTAACAGGATCAAATGATGGATACTTGTAACATAGATGTGTGCAATTATTTAAGAAACATGTTCATATTAGAAGTGGAAAATATTTGGTTGGAGATTATTTTTGCTTGACATTTAGGATCCTGTTTATACTCTGATCGTCCCGCCACATGGTGACTGTTGTATTTAGCGCATATTTCACAACCATAATCTCACTTTTTACAGCAATGGCTGAAGGCGGGGACAACCGAAGACATCCCCACAACCTCCAAGGGGTCTTGCGGTTGGCTGTGGAGGCTGGTGCTGCGGGCGACGGACAAGCCCCTGCCGTGCCCATGTCAGAGGAGGTAAATAGAAACCACTCAGACGTTTGCATAGGCTGTGTGATCAAACTGCCATTGTTTGAGTGCATCTCTCTATTCGATACATTGTTAGGCCTGATCCTTGAAGTGGTTCCCTGTAATGGAAATGTTTGGACAAATTGGACATCTGGATTTTACCTGGACAGTTGGTTGTAGGGTATAATGTATACGGTCAATCATGTATAGTTTCGACATTGTACCATATACTGCCAATAATGTTTACATTTACTTTTTTGGTTTTACATTTCTACTACTCCTATTATTTAGACATATTTATTTTATCTCTCTTTTATTCCTATTACTGTCCTGTACTTTCTGCTGTGTCACCCTTATTCCAGTATACAGTAAACATACTCTTAACTCTCTAAACCCCCCCCCGCCGCCCCCCCCCCCACAAACACAGAGGAAGGAGTGGTTGAGGGGGGCGCTGGCTGAGGTTTCCAAGGGTCAGCTGAATGAAGTGGAGCAGATGAAACGTTGCTTGGCTGTCCTGCAGAAAGATGGAATGAACGCGAAAGAGTGCGAGGGAGAGGAGGGGCAGAGGGATGAGGAGGAAGAGGACGAGAGGGAGACGGCCCTTGAGATTCTGTCTGAGTTTTGTGAGAATCTAGACAATGCCAGAGGTGAGTCGAAGAACGAAGAGAGACAACTGACATGCCTTTTCACAGATGGTTGGAGATGGAGACCAGATAGGCTTTGTTGAAGAGTAACCAACTAATACATTAAACCTCAGCCAATCAGCAACCATTTTTCATAGTTTGTGTGGAGAGTTTGATATCCAAATTTGCACCACTGGAGACTATGGGGATTTGGTTTGATATTTAGAATACGGGTCATTCTATAGGTGTTCACTTTAGTAACAGGAAAAGCTTTTGCTTGTCTAGGTTTAATCCTGGGGATTTATATAAAAGACATACATCAAACACAGCATACATTAATGCTAGGGTAGGCAATTTATTTTAAAAGTACTTTTTGTCATTTTTGTTTACATCCCATTACAACAGTAATCAATAAATCGAATGCTCTGCCAAAAAAACAAAACAATGTTGCCTCCTTACCTCTCGGCTACCAGCGCGCAGTCTGCTTGTGCACTCATTGTCCATGACTTCCACAAGACTAGGCAGACCTATTGCTAAAGCTAGCGAGCTAGTCATGTGTTTTGGGGGACTGGCTTTGGAGCGAGGCCTGAAGGGAGGGGTTGGACACTTTCAAAATCTATCTTACTCGGGCTGGTTTCTCCAATACCCTTGTGACCAAAATTAGGCAACAGAATAGCGTAGTGACTAGGTTATTCCACTCCCAGCCGAAAGGTTACTGGGTTTGATCCCCGATATCCACAGCCTGCCTGTAGGCATCCATGGGCTAAGATGCCTAACCCCGTACCTGCTCCTTAATGACATGTATTTGAATTTGCGTAATCCTCCTCATGTCATGTGTTCCACAGACCTGATGGTCCTGGGGGGCCTTCAACTGTGCGTCTCCCAGTGTATGGGTCACGTGCAGAGTGGCGTGAGGTGGCGTGCTGCCCAGCTGCTCGCGTCCTGCGCCCAAAATATGCCGGAAGTTCAGTTGCACCTGCTTGCTATTGATGCCCTCCCGAAGCTGCTCCAGCTGACCGACTCCGACCCCCATCCCACGGTCCGAGTAAAAGCCCTCTACGCCATTTCATGTGAGAACACAGACCGCGTTGCTGCCAATCACCACCGTTTGTTCCGTGCTGCCGCTGCCGCTACAAAGGGCCGATTGGTAGCCTAGCTAATTGAATAGCGTCGGCTAACTTTGGCCCATAAATAAACTTCATGCTCATAAAGTCAAATGGATTGCATACCAGTTATGTTATATTATTGGGAATGTAAGTATCAGGTGTCCATACACCCATCCATACGCTCCCAACAAGATGGCTGTTGCCTTGCATGGTTGACTCCGCCATCAGTGTCTGTATGAACCGTTGTAAGTCGCTTTGGATAAAAGTGTCTGCTAAATGCCCTAAAAGTAAATTGTAATGGTAGGTCCAGATGAGTATGAAATTGAATAATGTATGTATGAATGTGTGAACTGCATGACGACATGACATGACCTACATCTGTAGCTTGGTAACTTTCTTTAGTACTTACACCGCCCCCACCCCCACACCAGGTCTGGTCAGAGAGCAGGAGGCGGGGCTCCAGGCGTTTGCCTCTCAGGACGGCTTCTCTGTGCTGATGCGAGGCATGCAGTCTGAAGACGAGAGGCTGAGGACCAAGTCTGCCTTCCTGCTGCTTAACCTGCTGTCGGCCCACCCGGAACACAAAGGTAGGAGCCGACATGCCCCAGGGGACCCGTTTAACCAACGCACGGGCCGATGCTCCTCAGCTTTTACACTGGGGCACCCACCTAGCGCCCCTAACTAGAAAGACTGACTGTGGAAGTTTAACGTTGTAGAACTACATAAAGGCCTAATATAAGCAGTGTCGACGATTTTGCTTGACACTGGTTGCAGCGATACTTTTTTAAACAATTATTTTCCCTAGCCCTGTTTAGTTATTTCAGATCAATTGGGTAAAACAGCAAGTGGCAGGTAAAAGTAGTGGATAGGGTGGTTGTGAATTTGGTTTTGGTTGTTATTAAAACTCCCTTTGTGCTCTCCTCTAGGTACAGTTCTGTCCATGGGCATGGCCGAACAGCTGGTGTCCGTGCTCAGGTCACCACATTCCTCTTTCCACGAACACGTGCTCGGGGCCCTCTGCTGGTGAGAAACACACTACGTACAAAGTCTCAATCTTAAACAAAATGCATTAGAGTATTCGGGCTGTGCTGATACTGCAAGGTATCAGATTTGAAGAATCGTACACATACAATTATGTACACAATTCCATGCAAGTGTTCTAAGAAACATACTGGTAGTTTCTTTCTTAACACATAAAAGTATGTTGTCTCAATTCAATTCAATTTTATTTGTATAGGCCTTAATCACATTTACAGTTTCAAAGGGCTTAACAGGCCATATATTTATGACACCACCCTAGCCCTAGCCCACCAGAGGGCAAGAAAAAACTCCCTTAATTAGCATTGAAGAAATCTTGGGAAGGAACGATGAGTGGGGGATCCCTCCTTCCAGAGATGGTAAGGAGTGCAATGGGTGCCAAAATTGAGATACATAGTAGTAATACAAACATTTTAAAATCCTTTAGTTTAAAAATTAATATTGTCTATGGTGAGGGGGTGCTGACCAGTGAGCAGGCCGGTAGCCGTCGGGGGAGTCCAGGCATCCAGTCAGTCACCGCAACACACTAAAACAGACTTATGGTATGATGGGGCAGGGTGGATAGGAAACATGTTGGCAAGCTCTCATCTAGTGCCTATCAGCAGCAGCAATCCCGGCAGCAGCAATTTATATATATCAATCTAAATCTTCTGTTTTTGAATCGACCCTAATAGAAATTATATTGGAACAAACCTGATCTGTATATAGAAATGAGTGATCCTGCCTAACCAGGATAGCATGGCATTAAGACTACCAGGGTTAGGGGTTCGATTGCTAACAATCTATGCATCTGGGTGCATCTGTATGAGTATTGTATGACCCTTTGAATAAGCGTCCACCAAATGGCATGTGTTTCTCTGAGGGTTGTTGGATAATACTGCTCCTTTGTGTTTCCAGTCTGGTGGAGGACTGTCCTCAGGGGCTGAAGGACTGCAGGAGCTCCTCTCTGGGTCTGGATGAGCTACTCAAGCACAGAGCCAAAGACCTCCAGGGAAGAGAAGAGTGCCAGGTACTCCTCTACTACCGGTCAACCCCTGTCAAATCTATTTTTTTCTATTATTGAGCAGACTTGCAGTGAAGATTCAGATGCATGTGAAGGGTAGACTGCGAACATTGGGGATAGAACCCAGTGCCTTGCATCTGGGAGTCGAACATCCTGGTGACACCTGAATAACTTGTTGTGTACAATATCCTAAATCACTCTTTACCTTCTAGAGATCATCTGTGAATAGTGTGGCAATTCCTGTTTGATTTTGGAATGTGTTAACGTGGACCCACATAACGATGAGTTAATTTGAAGTAAGTCAATGGTGTGAGTCTCGAGTGCCTATTTTTCCCTTTGACTGCAGGAAGAACTGGATTTCTGCAAGCGATTACGGGCCACATGTTTCCAAGGGCAACAGACTGACGACAATGGAATGGATCGCTGACACCTTGTTGGCTTGTTGGTCCGGCCAAAGAGTTCCCACGTCCGCTAGTCACAAAGACGAGGGAGACGCACCCCAGAAGACTCATTCAAGTTTTACTCCTCTGTGGATGCCTTTATGGACTGCCAATGAGGGTGGCTTGTGTCTTTGACATATGTAAAAACCTATTGAGCTTGTGCTCAGTTTGGCCCTTTACTTTGCAAATGCAGAGTCCAATGTCGGTTGATGTAGAATCAGACATTTAAAGTAACTTTTGGTTTCCAGTTTCTTGATATTTTGTTATATTTTGTCTATGTTCAGTTTGTGTCAACATATTAGTTAATCAAAATGATCACTTAAGTCACTCATAACATGTTATCAGGTAACAAGTAAATGCAATGAGTTAAGTTCACAAATGACAAGTTATGTTTATGTTTAAATAAACAAATACAATTTTATGCAAACCCATAACGTTAAAGTGCTGTATCATTAAATTGACATTGGTTAACATATCCATTCTAAAATACAATTGAATCTAAAAGGAGGCTTCGTCATTTCATCATTTCAAATAACAGACCAAATCCTGTAGTATACTGATGGGGATGTAATTCATATCAACATGAGTCAACAGTCCCCCTAATATAGGTTGCTTGCAATCAGGTAAGATTAAACTTTGTAACTAATCTAACTGTTGGGAGAAACGGAGAGCTGTGCATAGAAACATTTTAGTACTAGACCGTTTCTGGATGGTCTCAGGAGGCTAGTGATAGAGGGAGATGGCAGCAGCCTTAGTCCTGGGCATCATGGTTTGTTTCTTGCACTGCAAGATACTCATGGGATGATTTAAGGATTAAAAAGGTGAATGATTGGAACTGGAATGCCTGATTTTCCTCATCAAACACAGACACAAACACACTTTATGAGGAGATTATAACATATGGAAGGTTCAAAGTAGTCTCCACAGATACCATGTTTTGCTGTTGTCTCTGCCGCAGTTTGGTGCTCATCTCCATAATTTCCATCTTCTCAAAGTCAGGGCCTGACGACCTGATGGGGAAAGCAGCTCTTTAACCTTTGAATCTGGCCCCACGGTCATCGTGCTCCAGTATTTTGCTGTTCCTCTCAACTTGATGGTTTCCTCCACTAGGGATCTGTCCGTCTTACCTGGAATCGTGAAGGGGCTAGCTGGTTTCACTTTATAATTATGTACGCACTTTCACCAAACTTTGACCCTATGACATCAGATCAAGGGCAATATGGAGGATATCTGTGCAGATTGCGAAGTTAATAATTAAGTGAGGTCATACATTCCAACTAAAGCGCATTATCCCAAGAAGTTGAATTTATTATGTTTTGTTACATAACCCAGGCACTGTAAAAAGGTCTTAAAGTTTGGTTTACAGATCCAGTGCCAATACAAATTAATCTAGAATTTGTTTACTATTGTTTCATATAGTCGCAGTTTACGTCATGGCAATCCAATAACAATAAAGGTTTTAAAAAGCCAATGTGTTTGTTTGACATAAGACGGCAGACTCCTGGTGAAAAAAACAACTTGTGATGGAGTGGCCTAGATTTCCTTAATTGGAAACATGGGCCGATCGGAAAAGCACTATGGCTCAGTGATTTAAAATATATATATTTCGACATCTCTATCAAGGACAGTACAGGAATAAACACAGGAATGAATAAAATAATAAACATTTCCTTTTATAGTCTTTAGATTTGTAATCCACTTTTCCCTGATGACGTGTTTTGAACCACAGCCATACAAAGGTGAACATCCGGACTGTCTCAAACACCAAACTAAGACCTCTTCCATTTTGAAAAGTCATCCTGGTCTTCCACCGCCATCACGTCACCCACGGCGATCAGCATCTGCGCCAGGTAATACGTAACCATGACGACCACGTGGCCGTGTTCCATCGCCGCGCACACCTTAAACATCTGTAGCGCCAGCACGCTGTCTGAGACCAGGAAGGACACACTCCCTAATACGGTCACAACCTGGCCGGTTCTGAGCGCTAGGTTTGCCATGAGGGTGAGCAAACCCACGTAGACGCCCACGCCGGGGGTTAGCAGTGCCGAGTCGGGTGCTTTCTGTAGGAACGGGTAGATGTAGACGTAGAAGGCAGCTCCCAGACCAAACACGACGATGTAGAGGACCCTTAGTGAGGAAGAGCGGCGACGCGGCACGTAGCGGGCGGTGAGGAAGGCCAGTGAGAACAGAAGATGTGCCGCGGCGAACGCACCCATCCCTGAAACAAACGGACAGAGGACATGTTGTGACCAAATCAATTGTGTCAAGTTGGCCTTACTGACCCAATGAAACCCAAAAGTAAACAAAAGGTCTGCTTTGAGAACTTGGTTCCGGAATATAGGTTTATTGAATGGGATTAGCCTACATTTAATCTGTAACTTAAAAAAAAAAACACCAGATGAAAGCTTTTGTATTATTCCAGCTACAGGTTATAAAATCTGATAAATCATCTGCCATATCAGTGTTGTCCTAAATTAAATTAAAGATACTGCATGCATGTCCAAAATTACATTCTTCAGTCTTTCTTTCAAATCTTAGTAGAATAACAAACTATTAAATACAAGAATTTAAATACTCTTTTATTGATTCCACTGTTACCTGGGATCCAGCAGTTGTACTATGATATAGCAGAACTTCTGGGGGCTGGAAACCAATAAGTGCAAGGGGTGGACTTATGCTTTGTTTCCACTTTCATGTTTCTATAGTGGCCAGTTTATTTAGTGGTGTTGATTTGACATTAGTACAGATTTTTTTTTTAACGGTTTAATACTGCTGGCTGACTTTGTGAAGCCAATGACACGCTTACAGATCCCCACCTACAGCAACATGATTGGTCGAAACAGAGCGAAACGCCCGGTTCACACAGATCAGAGCTTGTCTCCCACCAGACTTTAAATATTATTTTTATGTCTGCTTTATGAGACATAGCTTTTACCTATTAACCCTAACCCATTTCTCTTTTTTGTCTTTTGTTATTATCATCACCTCAATATTGTCTTTGTCATTATTTTTCAACGCAACAGGGTGAATGGAACATCTAAATAAAGGACAAAACAACCGCTCCAGCATTGGACCTTGTCCCCGTCATTAATCTCCCCACAGCGCCTCTATGGCCGCCGTGCATTTCCACCGTCGATGTTTGATCTCCTAGCCTCATGAGGCCATTCCTGCCAGTTCACATTCTATTCCTCTCTGCAGACCAGTCTGGCCTGGCCGAGCCACAAAGCTCCTCCCAAAAATTGCAAAATGAAAGGACCAATCAGCGCTCGGGGGAGTGAGTTTCAGGTCATGACGAGGCAAGGAGTTTGCAGTTTAAAAAACAGTTTGCAGTTTAAAAAAAAAAACACGACCCCTGAGAAAATGTCAAAAAAAACGGCGGAACGATGAAATCGGTTTTATCCGGATTCAATTGCTGCTCAGCCATGGCCAAGCTGAAATCATTGCGAGGCCAACAACTTGAATATCTGGATGGCCTCACACGGCTAATGATCTCCACGCGCCGGCCCTCTCTCACCGTGGATGAAGAGCTCTGGCCACACGAGGCAGCAGTCCCCCACGGCCGACAGCAGCAGGCCCCCGGCCACGCCCACCAGGCTCTTCCACCCGTTCCAGCCCAGCACCACGGCAGCCAATAGGAGCACGGGCGCCGCTTTGAACCCCGCAATGATGATGGAGGGGGGGGAGGAGTCATGGGCCCACAAGAAGAGGTAGGCGGCTGACGCCAAGAAGAACGGCGAGAGCGATAGCAACAGAGCACAGGACTGGGGAGGAGGGAGGAGGAGAAGGGAGAGAAAGAGGGGGTGGAAGAGAGATAGGGACAGCCTAAATGACTGGCATTCATGGTTTGTGGCGTTCAGGAGACAGAACTATGTGTGAAAATGTTTTCATGCTAAACAAAAATGTAATTATTAAAATAACAATGCCTCATCTTGCCATCATCATTGCACAAACACACACATCTTAATGTGGAGGGTTAAAAGTTGTCTCACCATGTTTCGCCGCTGTCTCCGGTCGTAGGCGTGGTTCTCCAGGATGTCCATCTTCTCAAGCTGCTATTTAATGTCTAACCTGGCCCCACCGTCGTTGTGCTATATGGTCTTGTTACGATGAGCACCACTGTGCTGAACTTAAACTCATCAGTAATACGTACTCGTTGTTTGACTCCTGTCCTTCTCTGTCCCTCCTCTCTCTCTCCTGCCGTCTGATAGAGTTGTAGACTTCGGACCGACCCATCCGCTGGAGGGCCTATGGATCCTCACTGGCTCCCTGGGTTCTCAGTTTTCACGTCCCAATCTGTGTACTTTGACCACTGCAGCCATGACATCACCACACCGAGACCGAAGTTTACCTGAGCAGATAGCAAAGTTAATTGTGTGTGTGTATGTGTGTATATATATGATTCTTAGATAAACACCACTCTACATAGGCATTACGCTGCGTGTTACTCCTCCTCCTCTTCCTCCTCCTCCT
>JAOPJO010000088.1:9413176-9428765 GCA_027123675.1 Molva macrophthalma
CAACACACACACACACTGCACACAGACTAGATGTCTACCAAATCCCCTCCCCTGGTCGCGGGGAAGCCTGCGGGGGTGCGGGTCATGATCGCTCCCGGAGAACGGCCTCCTGAAGACAGCCTTCCAATGTGCTCCACGGCCGACAGCCAGGGTACGTACCCAGGGTTACTGTAGGAGCCTTCTGGCTGGGTGGGACCTTTCTGGGGTGTGTGTGAGTGAGTGAGTGAGTGAGTGAGTGAGTGAGTGAGTGAGTGAGGGAGTGGCTGAGGGAGAGAGAACCCAACCCCAACCTGGTCCTTTTGGATTCCAGCGTGTGCTAAATAGTACAGTTGGGTGGTTTTATTGAGTGAGCACGTGCAGGATTTACATCGACAGACAGAGTGATTCACTGGCCTCCGCCCTCTTCTTGTTCAGTGAATAGCGGAGCGTTGGAGCCCCAGTCATCCTCTGTGAATCCACAAAGAGAGGTGGTACGTATGCATAACACACGCAACACAAGATAACCAAGAGATAGGTTAAGAAACAAAATAACACATTTGAGTGTGTTCTATTCATTCACTATTATTGGCTTAGGTTTTTTTTTATTCTGCTTGTAACTAGAATAGAGCAATCTGCAGTATGCCCAACAGGAAAAAAAAATCATCTTTGATGAGAGGTAAAAAAGGTTTAAAGATGTGTGTTTTGAAGGATACTGAAGTCTGACAAGCTCAAATCTCAGTGAACGGGTTTTTATTTAGCTTCATACTCGTTTCGACCAATCATGTTGTTGGATGTGGGAATCTGCAAGCGCGTAATTGACAAACACAAACCAGCTGTAGTAAACTGTAAAAACGTGTCCGTAAAGGTGTTAAATCTGGCCACTGTAAGATTAGACTGGCCACTGTAAGAGTATGTGTATTAAATATCGCTTCTAAAGCTTCATCCACTCGCACAAATTAGTTTTCTTTGGTAGAATAGCTCTGTAATGAAACAGGAAACAAGGTCTAACTTCACCCCTTGCCGTTTCTGGTTTCCGGCCCAGTCTCTGTGTTGTCTCCCCCTAGAAGTCCTGCTATAACATAGCTGAATCCGAGATAACATTTAGTGCAGCATGTGTAGGCTCTGCTTACTTACATTACATATGATGCACAAGTCCCTTCCACAACCATAATACACATCAATCAATGCACACAGTAACCATTAACAGGCAAATGTAGAGTCAGTAGCAATCTACAAACATGCAAAGAGACACAGAGATAAACCTCTGACGTACTATCGCATCACTCGGCCCGTCCGTCAAAGTTTTCATATCTTTGTGAGCCAGCTTCTTCTGGTCTGCTATTCATGGTCACTAGTCATTATTAATTAATGACTAGTGACTACTAGTCATTAGTAGTTACTACTAGTAACTACTACTACTACCACCACTGGCGATCGGTGATCGCCAGTGATATCAGTTAAAATTTGATATCAGTTAAAATTACCCAGACACTATCCCCATCCAAGTACTCAAATTAGCAGTACTGCTAACAACAAAATAGCCATTAAGAAATATATGAATTAATCTGACATTGTTTGGTTGCTGTACTGTGTCAGCATGAAACCCAAAATTCTCAACAGCAGTGTATGTGTTTGTGTTCATTGGGTGTCTAGGAAATCTTGAACCACTGCTTTGACGACGTGGAACGCTTCATGGGCCGCCTGCAGCAGACAGCAGACGCCCAGGGCATCCTCAACCAGAGGAGAGAGCGAAAGAAACGCAGCAGGAAGAGCAAGAAGGAAGACCAAGACGGTGAGATGATGATCATTAAAGAGGGGAATTAACTTTAGGGGGAATTAAGGGGAAGTCTGTTGAATGACTAAAAGCAGATAATTATAGGTACAGTAATTAGGTTCTGGCAGGTTTCTTCTGACCTTTAACGACCTTCATCTTTTGTGTTGGAGCTTACGTTGTTTAGGAGTATTGCATGTTGGCATTGTTGTATTCAGTATGTTTTTATAAATGATGCCATAAAAACCTTTTGGCTTATTAAGGCAAAAGGCAAAATTACTTTTTAAAAAAGTGTTTTATATAACAGGTGTCTATTTCTAAGTGCACAATGAGGTTATTCAGACAAAGACTCTTTGTTTTGTAGGAAATGTGCTGACCATGAAAGCTTGCCCGCCAGTCGCGGAGGAATTTGTGGGCATCTTTCAGAAAATCAAGTATTCCTTCAGTCTTCTGGTGAGCACCAACCATCCCATTTTGGAAAAATAAATGTTGGTTAATCATTGGAAATTGAATAAAATGAGTCAAATCCTCCCATCTCAACTGACCTTATTTCTGGTGTATTCAGGACCGTCTCAAGTCTTTGATCACAGAACCCGACTCCCCAGGACTGCTGCATCACGTCTTTGTTCCCCTGGATCTGGTAAATCGACTTGACTTTTCTGACAGATTTCTCAGCTTGACTGACTGACTGACGGTGGAGGTCTTCTCTCCCTCACAGTTGGTCAAAACCACCGGAGGGCCAGAGCTGGGGGCCTCTGTGGTCAGTCCTGCCCTGACCAGTGGAGCCGTGTCACTGCTACAGAAACACCTGACCCAGGAGGAGAAAGGTCTCTGGAATACACTAGGACCCAACTGGACTTCGCCCTGGTAACTATCTAGCTAGCTAAACCCTAAACTACTAAGTGTTCTAACTACCCAACGATCTAGCTACCTAGCTTTTCAGCTATCTAGTATATATCTGGTCGCACTTCTTAGTGTGCTAATTATCAACCCTCCTTAATACTTACATAGCCTCCTAACTACCTAGCTATCTAGCCTCTTGGGGTAGCATACGTACCCCCACACTGCAAAAATTCTGCACTAAACTATTTTCCTCCAGTCCACTCACCTAAACCTTACCGTATCCATTTTGGCCATGGCACCAATGTAATGGCTGGTTCTCAGACTGGGTTCCAAAACCAAAAACCTCATGATTAGAAGGCGAAAGCTCTCAAACAATAAGCTAAATTACTGCAGGCTTTATGGTTGGACATTATAATCATCTTAAGGTTTCCAGAGTAATGTTTCCACTGAGGCTTTTGACCTTGACCATTGACTACACACATACTGTAGGTGACTGCGATGCGACAGTAAAACCACAGCTAAAATTGCTTTGTGCGGCCATCATTTCATGAAAAACCCTTATGAATGCTGTCCAAAGGTGGCTATGTGAGGTTAATTTGGTTTATGCTCCATCATCAATTGTTTACTATGACTTTATTTCTAAAGTGTCTTTGAGTACTTCCAAGAGTACTATGTAACTGAAAGGTATTATTATCATTATATTGTTATTATACTATCTGTTTCCATGAGCCACCTCTGCCCTTGCTGCCAGCTCCCAGCTTGGGGTGTCTGTCCCTCCCTACACCCCTGTGTTCCTGGATGGGTGGGAACCAGGTAACCCAGACGGCCAGCCCTGGGAGGACCCGGTTGAGGTGCAGCACAGACAAGATGCGTCCAGTGCAAGGAGGGCCGTGGAGGTACCGGAACAGGTACTATTACCGACACTTGTCAGAGCACTCATTTTGTATAGGAGGGTTTCAATCATGTGATCGGAAGTTCCATAAAAGAAGTTCAAGTAAGCCATCGTGGTACTTCTTGACCAATGTTTTCAGAATAACCAAGCAACCAGTTGTTATTATTCATATTATAATGGTTAAAAAGCACCAAGATGGCAGCTTGGAATGTGCACCACATCATGTGAAACCCTTCTGTTGGATTTAGAACTAGATGCCTCAGTTGCTTGTGATACACTGACTCATTGTGTTTTGTTTTCCCTAGCTTCTCTGCATTCTCTCCTGTTATCTGTTCTTAGAAACTTTGTCATGCAACACATTCTTTTGTAGTATTCCTTTGCACGCATTCATTGTTCTCTGCTGCCTGACATGTGCTTGAAGTCGCTTTGGAGTGAAAAGCGTCCGCAAAATGGCTAAATATACATGTAGGATATGATGACCATATAGAGTGGTGAAGGCTGACAGCATATCAATGTAAAGGCAGACTCATTGACAGAGGCAGGAAGTTTACTTACCAAATGTCAAAATGCTGTGCCCAGGAACCTACTTCACCAACGGCAGAAAGGCCTTCTTCTGGTCCACAGCAAAGTGATGAGTTGTAAGTCCAAATCCATAGTGACACATCAAGACATACCAATGAACACACTTAGTCTTGACTCTATGTGCGACGATCCAACAGAGATGGCAGCACACTACCACCAGAGGGCGAAAGAATGTTCAACTGCAGTTACGACTTTGTGGCACGAAACAGTAGTGAGCTCTCAGTGCTCCAAGGAGAGACATTAGAGGTACGTATGATCCCATTATAGTGCAGGTTGTGGTGGGATGGTGTTGTGTTCAGGATCATTAGTTTCCCCAGTAGTCTACCCCAAAAACTGAAATGTTCCTGCAAAAATACATGCATGAGTAGCGTGCCCCATTAAAGCTGAAACCAAAGCTACGTCTTTGTCCTGATCTTTCTGCAGGTCGTCGAGTCCTCTAAGAGGTGGTGGAAGTGTCGCAACCGCTTCGACCAGATAGGATTCGTTCCCTTTAACATCCTGGAGCCCCTGGCGGCTCTCAGTAACGATCCAGAGAACAACAAAGTGGCAAGGAGTGAGTCAAAGGTATGTTATCCATCCAAAGGTATTTTGTTTTTAAATATAAATAGGCCTACATTAAAGACAATGATTTTAAGGTTCTGTCAACTTTTTCAGATTTTAAAGCCCATTTAAAAATGACTCCTTTAGTTCTTGCCTTTGATTTTAGGTAGGCCTACCATAAATGTTCAGTGTTTCTTAATTTTTTTGTATTTTGTACTAAATCATTAAACCTGTCTTTATGTGGTAATTTATGTTTTACAACAAGGCTGCTATCTTGGTCAGGTCTCCCAAAGAGTTCCTTCAACTCAATGGGACTATCCTACCAACAGTTACACAATTACGATAACAGTCAGCAATATGTGCTTTAATTTGTGTTAAATAGAAGGTGCCTCTCAGTCCTCCTACCAACAAGTACTTGTCGTACGCCCCACCCAGTCCGTCCTCCAACAGCCCCAGCACCCGTCCCCGGAGCATGCTCGGACCCCCCAATGCAATGCCGGGGGACGACGGCGGAAGAGGTAGTTTAAATCATGCAGGGCGTCCTTTAATTTATGCCAGAGGTCGGGGGTCAAAACCTCTTAATAAGGTTACAACCTTATTTAAGTCAACCACTTTTATTGAGGCTTCATCGCAACTATTTGAATGAAAACACTGTCTGGAAGGAGTGAAAAACCCATCTAAACCAAATTCTCCTGCAACATATATAACCCATGGATGATATAACCCTATCAAAGAGATTTCCAGCGGATCCATTTTGGATTTGGAGGTAGCCAGGACTCCCTCTCTTAGATCGGGGTCCAATATTTTGCACCTGCAAACGCATTGCATTGGCTAAAACACATCTCCATTGTAGTCACTATTCCTTAATTGAGCAGCAGACGCTTTTATCCCAGGGGCCTTACAATGATTTTTTTTTTTAAATGCCTGTCATTAATGAGCGAGCATGAGATAAGCATCTTACTCAGGGAGGCCTAAGGGTAAACAGTGAGGTTTGAAGTGGAACCCAGAACCTTTTGGCTGGGAGTCAAACCCCTAAACCATGAGTCTATCCCGCCCCTTCACCATGCTTGTGTGTGTGTGTGTGTGCTTGTGTTCAAGGTTTCATGGTGAACAACGAGCTCCTTCAGAGGCTCACCAACGGCCGGGCCGGCTCTGTGCGCCCCCTGGTGATCCCCCGCACCACGGACACCTCCTACCCCCTGGACTACCACTCCTCCATGCAGGAGGTGGAGGTCTGGCTCTCTGCCAAGGGATTCAGCCAAGAGTGAGTCCACTGAGGGGTGGGGGGGGGTAGATCCTATAGCAAGCTGCCTGGGAATGTCTGCCTGCTCAATTATTATAATGATAATCATGTTTTTGTGAGTAATGTTTGTGTTGTTATAATTAATATCTGTGTTATTATTCGTATTGTTATTTTTATTCATATCATTATTCTCGCTGGGTGTTCATATCAATATTGTTGTTTTTATTCATATTGTTGTTTTGATTGATCATTATTGTTGTTTTTTTGTCCATATCTTTATTGTTGTCGTTAGGACAGTGCAGTGTCTTGGCGTGCTGTCTGGTGCACAGCTCTTCTCTCTGAACAAGGAGGAGCTGCGGACCGTCTCTCCCCAGGAGGGGTCCAGGGTCTACAGCCAGATCATGGTGCAGAAGGCCCTGCTAGAGGTACCTAACTCTTACGTGTGTGTGTGTATTATCGTGTGTGTTTATGAGTGCTTCAGGATAGTCTGAGTGAATATCAGACAAGAGAAAAATGTGTGCACGTGCATGCAATCAAGTTTGTGTGTTTGTGCATTAATGGGTGGGTGTGTGTGCGTGTATGTGTGCTTGCGTGTTCTAGCTACCCATTTATTAACAGGCAGTCGACGGGGAAAACAAACTTGGAACTCCCACTTGAATATCTTATTAACCTGCTTCCCTACAATAACTACGGGAAAATTACATTAAAAAACAGATCTCATTCGAAAAAAACTCCCCATTATACTGGTCATTGCAAATATACTTTGTACACACACCATACATCCACTGGGCCTTTCAATTGGTGACAAACTAACTAATCCCTTCTGAACTAACCCGTGTGTTCCAGGACGTGCGTAAAGCTACGGAGCTGGAGGCGGTGATGGAGAAGCAGAAACTCAAGGCCGACCTGCAGGAAGGAAGTGAAATACTATAATGTGGCCTCCTTAATGTGAACGGAGAAAAGTGCTTTTGCTCGTGATAATGAAGCATCTTAAATGCAAAACACCAGGTATCCCTGCTGTTCATCTTTAGAGAGCCAGCATGCCAGAACACTCCCGACTGCACAGGTGGAGAGAGGTGGAGGATGATGTTGTAACTAGTAATATTTTTGAATGGGGTTGCTCAAAATCCCACCAACTGTGCTTTAATGTGTCTAACACTGTGATTGAAAATGAGAGATTTTACTTATTTGTGTTTTTGACCAAACACAACCCATAGAAGTAATTTAAATGAAGGAATTATATTGATATTTTGAATGTTTATAGATAAGTTTGTTTTTAAATCACACATTAATATAATCACTGTTGACACAGACAGATTGCACAGTGAATTTGGCTATTCAAGGTGCCCAACTGTATCTTCATGGACAGATCTATTCTAGTAAACCAATGAAAAGTGTATTCATAATTCCAGCCAATCAACGTTGACTTGTTGAGTAATGGTAACTAAAACCTTTGCATCTTAAGTAGCATATGAACCTCTTTGTTTTGTTTCCATCATATACGTTATAAATTCCTGAGACATTCAATTTGCTAATCTAGGTATTCTTGATAACGAAATCCTGCATATGGAGGTAAACATTGCACTTTTAATCAAGTGAAAATGTAGAAGAGCGCAACAGTGATCAGAAGTAAATGAAGTAACTTCTGATACAATCCCAACAGCTGTCATGTAAACACTTTATCAATAAATGTTTGTCAGATGACGTTAGTTTTTCAACTTTCAGCAAAGACGAACTCAGATATTACAGTTAAGGCACTCATGAAAATGTTTTTCAGAACACAAAACACTTCAGAAATACTAATTGTCAGCAATTGTGAATAAATTAGTTCAGTTTAACTTCCAGCAATTACTTATATTAATTTTAAAATAATACAAATAGCACATTTACTTTAACAGAGCTGCATAGTGTCACAGGCTCCAAGTCACCATAAAAAACACAATTACATATTTATTTTTTATAGCTGTGCAGCTCAAACCACTGGTGTCAAGTTATGTCAACAGAGGGCGCTCCCGCTCAGTACCGCTACAGTGGTGAAAAGCGTTAATAAGGCACAGTAGATAGTTAAGAGAGCCCACATGCATTGTCTCTATGTATGTCATACTGTATAATGCGTTGTGATTCATAAACATCGACAACACACAATGAAAAAATCAACAGCGAGAATAATCAACACAATAATCCTGAAGTTACACAAACGCAGATTCAAAAAAGTAGAGGCTTCAACAAAAAGCCATTGAGCTAAGACATCCCCTCTCATCGCATCGTTCTTACAACTTGCTTCACATTATCTTTCTCTTTCATTGGTCCTCTTTATTTGTCCTGTTTGTAGGTTAAACTATGGTCATAGCATTCCCAGTTGAGCAGCTCTTTCCCTTCAAACCAGAGCTGGATCTCCCTCTGAGCTCCCTCCACAGAGTCACTGGCATGGACCACGTTCCTTATTACAATAGCAGGAAAGAAAACGTCAATGTTGTTCACCTACTCATCCCAAAATAATATTATTTCATATTTCTAATGATATTTCTTAGCCCAGTGTTGCTAACTTTCGGCTAGGTAAATAAAATGTTGTTGTTGGTTAGACCGAACGTGGACAAACTGAACCTAACCACTAGACTTGTAGTCAATACTTTGTGTTTGATAGACAATCACTAGACACTATAGCACTAGCTATTCAAACATTTGTTGAAATGTTGAAAAGTTGTTTCAACAATTGCGACCAAGAATTCCATTTTGTCTTTAATTGGAAAACAACATTGATATCAAAAATATAACTAATACCTTTAACACTTGTAAAAGTGTCCTTTCTTTTGTCTGTAAAATTAAATTGGTGGTAACCTATAGCTAGCAGAGCTAAGCACTATGATGGGGATCAGTATTGTGTCGTTTTGAGCTCACCGGCTGACGTGGAGGCTGAAGTCTCCACGCACGGTGCCCGGCGGGGCCTCCACTGGGTTGGTGGGGCCCACCATCCGGCGAGAAGACTGGACCACGTTCAGGCCCTCCCACACCTGCATGCACGATCGTCATGTCACATTAGTGATGGGCAGTTGGTGGACGAGTCGGCTCTGAGGGGCGGCCTCTTTTAGGGGGAACTATGGGAGCAGACTTACTTATCTGAAGAGCCGATAGAGCAGTTTTTTGTTTTGATATATATTTTATAGCAGCAAAGTGGGGGAAAGTCAGTAACTGGGTAAACACTTGCTTTCACAAAATCTGATTTATAAATAGATTAAGATCTATTCCAGATTCACATCGGCTACTACCAATGACATAGGCCACATTTTCAATACTGTAGCCTTATGTCAAGCCATGAAATAATTTCATCCTAAACAATTGGATACTACCCAGCATATCGTATAATGAAGACACAACAATTATACAATTCATCATCACTTTCAATGGGTGGAACTAGAAAACCAATATTAACAGTGTAGTGTGTAGGATTTATTGGCATCTACGGTGAGGTTGCAGATTGCAAACAACTGAATACATCCCCTCACTTCCCAACAACGTATGCAAAGCTACAGTGGCCCGTACTGGCCTGCAAACTGCCAGTAGGTAATCCAAAGTACTTCCCATGTGTCAAGTGAGGAGGTTGCTTGATAGATTTCTAAATTGTATTGTTATTTAGTCTCTAAAACTATAGTTCATAGCTTATACAAGGTTCTACCTTCACTAATAAGGAGACAAACAGTAGATTAGGTAGTGTCGTGCAGGTGGCACAAAATCAAAATGTAGGTTAAATTAAGATTTGGATGAGCTTTTGCACGCAAGCCAGAGGGACGTTACCATGGCAACCACAGGCCCCGACGTCATGTAGTCAAGCAGATTTGGATAGAAGGGCTTCTGCACGAGCTCGCGGTAATGCTGAGACAGGAGACCGTCAGACGCCTAGCCAGGGAAGGAAGAAGGGAGAGACGAGGATGGGGAACAAGGAGGAAGAGAAGGGAGGAAGGGGGAGAGGCAATGGAGAGGAAGATTTTTTTTTCTTTTTCAACGTGATTTATGCCACTCTTTGAATTTGAAGGGACATGCATAGGCCTACCTGCAACATCTTCAAGCCCACTAGTTTGAAGCCCCGTTGTTCAAAGCGCTGAATAATTTGCCCAACGTGTCTGCGTTGAACTCCATCAGGCTTCACCGCTATGAGCGTGCGCTCTACTCCACCAGTGAAACCTAAATAGCAACGAACATACCGGAATATCTGTTAGGCTACCACATTCCCTTGCATAGTATTAGAAGAGTCGAATACACGCAAAGCTTAGGTTAAACTCGTAGGTTAAACGACGAGCTAATGAATAGCAGCCAGGCTTCTATTATTTACAACTACATGTGACTCCCCTTGCGCTCAACAACAAGTCGCCAATAAAAAAGCTGCCTATTGCTTGGCTACTAGTCTGCGCGAGACTAACAAGTCTCGTTTTCCTGTCTCGCTGTACATAGCGTGTCTTGCCGCGCGATCTGCCAGCTCTGCCTGCTGATAAAAATAAACAGGTAAACGGTCTTCTATTTAACTTCTCTGTCAAGAGATAATCTGCTGACTTTGACTGACTTGGATGTTTTTTCTCACTCTCTGTAAATTATAAAACATACAATAGCAATCAAAACAAGTTTCACCTCAATTGTAGGTAAGTTGTTATTAATGTTGTTACACATCTCGAGCTCAATAAGCGGTTGAACCTCGACACTAATGAGGTTTAACTTTCCATGCGGGCGCAGGGTAGCTACAAATAAGTAACAATAATACATAACTGTTTTCCTATTTTACATAACACCCCTATTGTCTGTACAAATGTGGTAAGAGCAGTGAGCCTACTTACTGGATTGAGTCCGGTGTATGGCTCCGCTGGGCAGAGGTGCAGAGGTGAACTTGGAAACGAGCGCTTTTTCACTGACTCGACTCCTTATAAAACACTGCCCATGTTGAATAATACTCTTGAAAACACATTTCTGCGAGAGAATCATGATCGTTAACGTGCCCGAAATGTATTAATGGACAAGCCTAACCGGTTATGCACAGATAACAAGGCTGGTGTAATTTTCAAACGGTCAAACAAAAATCACGAGTGCGTCCGAGCGCATACAGCCTCACTGAAGATATGTGGTGAACGAATGCCAAGCGGACATGTCCCCTTTGTTTATTTAATCACCTTAAAAACTTACGCCAGCAGCGACCCTGAACATTTTCGAAACTCCCTGTTTACACCTCTACTCCTCCCTCCTCCCAGGTGTATCAATGACCATAGGGTCATTTGGGAGGGGGATCAATCACTTGCATTCAAATTGGGACAATAATAATTTGATTTTAATTGAGCTTAGTCAGTTTGCTACCGATTAAATTAAAATATTATGGTGACAAAGATCTACATTGCCATGTTTCCATCATTCAACAATTGGACGAATAATTCAACTACAACGCAGCCGCAGGGGCCCCAGGAACGCTGCAATAGGACGTCACGGTTGGCCAAAGGGCCAATCTTTCTTGCCCCATCGTCCGGGGTTAATGACATGCAAGGTAACCAAACAGAAATAAACTCGTTTCAATCCAAAAGGAGGTCAAATCACTCTAAAAGGCTAGAAGTCTTTTATGTTTTTGGTAAACCTATAACTCTTCATGCAAGTTATAAGTCAAATGAATGACATAAAGCATTTGGCCCCATGAAACGGAATGGGGTGGCTCAACTATAATTCAATTCAAAATAAAATACAAATATTAAAGCATCTGTATAACTGTTTAGATGTGTGTATCATGTTTTGTTGCTCATCATCCCTTGACCCCTTGAAGTGCTTGGGACCCCACTCCATAAAACTTGCCAAGTACTAAATAAAGCCAATGGGAATAGCACTATAGTGTTTTCTGCTGGCTCAATTGGTGCCAGGTCGTGGAGATTCATCAGTCTGTGATTGGATCACTCATTCCAGTTGGGTGGGCATTGCATTTCAACCACCAATAACATTGAAACTGTCTAATATCCTGGAATGTTTTTTTTCCTTGATTTGGTTTGATTGACTTGGAAATATGCGATAATACGCAAGTGTCTTTTTCATTCTGTCTTTAGGAAGGTAATTTAGAGAAATATTGAAAATAAAAGCATACAAAATAATGTTGTTGAAACCAATTTCAAAATAAATACTGCATGTACTCATCCATAATGCAATCCCCCTTAGTGTAAATTAACAAATATCTGAGATACATTTAAAAAACATTACACTTTATTTATCAAGCACATTTTCTCCGCATCAGAATGGAATGATATGAAAGAGATTAAGTCTCCTTTGGAGATGAAGAAAAATAAAACTCAAGATCAATAAAAGCAGACGTATCGATAAAAGAACTCTAATCGAGTCGGAAAGTGCTCAGTCCCAGCCGGGGCTGGTCTCGCAGATGCATCGTGGGTAAAAAAGGGGCCTGGCTCAGATGGCTCTTTGCACCTAAAGTCACTGTGTTTGCGTCAAGGAACGCCAAGGAGGGCCCCACTTAAAAAAAAAAAATAATAATTAGTCCTACAGCAGAAATAATAATAATAAAAAAAAACAACAGCAGCATCGTCATCAGTCTCCAACGACCCCCTCCTCGACAGAAGAGCCTTCTTCGTCTGGCAGGTAGGATCCTGGACTCGAACCCAGGCCATGTGGTGGGGGGGGGGGGGAGGGCGCACGTTGGCCTAAGTGGTCGGCACCCATGGGCAAATCTGTCTGTCTGTGTGTCTGTGTCTGCGTGTGTGTGTTATAGCTTGATGGTGCCTGTAGGCAGGCTGCTGTTGCACAGTCTGTAGTAGCGCAGGTCGTTCACTAGCCTGTGTACACTCTGAGTGAAGGATGGCAGGTCCTAGAGGAGGGAGGGAGGGAGGGGAGGGGAAAAACCAGATAGAAAGAGAATGGTGAAGTTTTGAAATCAGTAGAGGTCTGTTGGTTAATGAGTAGCTCATCGGTTCGTAGGACGGCGAGTGAGACATGTAGGTTGACAGTTGGGTCTGTACTACTGTATTACTGTAAATTTGTCAGCTTAATTGGGGCAATAGCTGACAGCCTTCAAAATGGATATTCAATTAATACATTTTCAACTAATAGATATATCTCTGAAGTACAGGAGGTTAACATTGGCTTGCCTCAAAGTCATTGTCTTAACAGCAGGAAGTTGACCATAACTTCCTTCCTTTAAACAAGGTTACAGTGGAATCAGGTGTATAGAGAGATATCCTATTGAGCTGCCAACTAAACAACACGCATTGTGAATATATTTTACAAAAACTGTCCAAAGACAAAGTGCGTACCCGCTCAAGCTTGAAGTTGCGCGCCAGGACGGTCCGCTGGTTGGAGTCCACGCCTTGGCAGCCGGTGAGGAACTCAGGCATGAAGCCGGAGTAGAAGGCGTCGAAGTCAACGGCGGCCATGTTGTAGACGGCCAGCGTGATCTCCTCCTGTAGCAGGTCATGGCTCTTGTGCAGCAGCACCTGCAGCAGCACGTTGATGAAGTGGAACAGCATGGATGTCCGGAACAGCTTCTGGAAAACAAACCAGGGTTCAACAAAAAGTGGTGTTCGATGGCCCGGCCCAGTAAAAAGGTCACTTCCAAACAATTTTTATATATATATATATATAAAATAATGATAAATGAGCATGAGGCATGACAGTCTAGAGAGGCTATGGTGTCCCATCTCCCAGTCGTTCAGTGTTCGACCCCCCTATAGAATGGGAAAATCTATCTCGCTCTATTGAGAATAATAAATAAGTAATGTATTCAATTAGCTTGCTGTTCCATGAGCAGCTAATATTTAAGTATCTATTTTATCATCTGAAATTAGAAAGTCAATTTGAATTACAATCAGTTGTAATTCACCATCCAATGGAATTGCTAGATGATTCTGTATGTTAATTGTTGTAATGGGGGTCATGGTTAGAGCGGAGCAGGTCTAGGAAGGAACTCACTCTGTGGTACAGTTTGTGCTTGCTGTTCAGGGCCTCCAGGTAGCACACGTTCTGCTTGAAGATGTGGATGTCTGGCTGCAGGAACGACTGCCCAAACGCCTGGAGAATATGAACAAAGAAAGATGGTAAATTAGAGCCAGGACAGTAGATACCGCTGAAAACATCAGATCTAGATGCTGCTACACTAGAGCCGTTGCAGTACAAACTGCTGAAAACATCAGATCGAGATGCATGTAGAAACACTCGAAACGGTACAGTAGGTACCTCCGATCTATACATTTCAATCCATGCTTGATCCATGCATGGTGTAGGCCAAAGAATGCATCACTTGCACTCAACAGACCTAATGAGAGCATAGACTTGTCAGAGACTAAGATGAAATTCTAAATTATAGTACAAGGGTACATAGTCATTTTAAACAATAATACCATGATCAAGAATTTACAGTTTTCTACTACTGTATCTTTGTATGAAAACGTGCTCAAGAATGTACACAAAAAGAGGGAGAACATTATTGTCCATTGGGCAAGACCCTCCACAGGATACGTGGAGGGTCTTGTGTAAACATGGTTGACCCACCTGCATGGCAGCAGTGAACTGAGCCTCATTCTCCATGGTGTCTTCTGTGGCTCCCCTCTGGACACTGGCCAGGATGGATGTCTTGAAGAAGTACCTCCAGTTCTGGTGGAGAACTTGGTAGAGGAGCTCAAACATCTCCGCTTTAATGTCCGGTGAAGACCGCTAAGGAGGAACAAGGTGTTTATCAAACCATGGGGTCATTTAATGCATTTATCCAAACAGACTCACGGTGAATTCAGATGCATGTTTCCAAGGAGAACACACAGCAACACTCATTCATTGAAAAGTAAATACTAGCAGGCAAATAAGTGATTATGACTTTAATAATGAGCGTGTCAAGCAGCCACAATGGCAAAGGCTCTCCCTTCTAATAATAACAATTCGGTTTCATAAACATGGACAGACTACACTCATGAAGGGGGCTTTGTGCCCAGCGCCCAAATTTGAAATGAGGCGCATCAAAATAAAGCAGCTCAGCACAGTCGCCTTGTACCCTACAAAAACAATGGTAAAGATGGTGCCGCGTTTTTAAAAACGCTCCGTGTGATCAGATACGTTTTTGCCTTTTCTGCCAGTCCACCTTCCAGAATAGCCCCTGTATACTTTCTTTCTTCTTCAGTCGCAAATCAAAGTGGCTAAGACTGACATTTCACACGTCCCTTTAACGAATAACAAAGACTAGCAAGAATGTGGAACAACAGACTACATCTTAGGGACTAAACACCCATGAGGGCTGGAGCGGGGAGGGGGGGGGCTGACTGACCTCTGCCACGATGGGGTACACCTGCTCCATGCAGAGGGACAGGATGTTGGGCAGGAAGGGCTTGAAGGCCTGGCCTGGCTCCTGCACCACCACCTGCAGTATCTTCAGGAACTTCTGCACCACCCTGCACCCCGCACTGCCCTCCTGCAGTATGCTGGCTGCCAGCTGCTCCCTGGGTGACACAGACACACATTTTGGAAAATTATAGTTTAATTCTGAGTGCGCACACAGGCCTCACATCGTAAGGTAGTGGGGAGGGGGGCAGGACGGTCTGGTGCCTAGGGTGACTTTCAAACGCAGATATATTCTGGTGCTGAAGTCTACCTGTAGGCATCCTTGAGCAAGATGACCCATCCCTACCTTCATATATATATATGAATATATAAATAAGAAAGAAAGAAAGAAAGAAAGAGAGAGAGAGAGAGAGAGAGAGAGAGAGAGAGAGAGAGAGAGAGAGAGAGAGAG
>JAOPJO010000088.1:9441681-9462896 GCA_027123675.1 Molva macrophthalma
ACACACACACACACACACACAAGCGCACACACACACACACACACACACACACACACACACACACACACACACACACATAAAATGACATAAATAACAGCCATGTTACCAGAGGGCAAACAAGATTGAAAATTTGAATTGCCTGGTCTGATAAACAGCTAACTAAAAAGCAAACCATTATTTACATTTCAGAAGGCACAATCGTCTCCCAAATTACAACTTTTTTTTTTAAAACAAAAGACAAATTGATCATAAAAATGATAGTAGACTCATAATAGCTATAATAGCTTTCAGTAGATCAACCTATCGACCAGCCGACCAACCAGGGAGGGCGATCCTGCCGACCACATACCACTCGTCCAGCTCCTGCAGCCGGCCCTTCACCGTGTGGGCGTTGTTCTCCCGCGTCAGCCTCTGCAGTAGGAAGAAGGTCTGCTGGAACATGCGCAGCAGGTACTCCTCAAAGTCCAGCGGCACGCAGTTCTTGGACACCAGCTCGTTGACGCAGGTCATGGCCAGCACCCCAAGGCGGGCGCGGTGCTGCTTGCTGTCTGCGCTCTGGGGGAGGCTCCGCCCGTCTCCGTTGGACGGCGGCTGGCCGTTGGAGGACGAGGAGGAGATGAAGGGGTCCGGCTTGGCCTTCGTCCGGAGGTCGCAGCCGAAGCGGGCGAAGTGGAAGATGGAGGCCAGCAGGGTGGGGGTGATGCTGGTGGACAGCGGGATCCAACTGAACAGATGGGCCAGGCACTCCAGGACCAAGCAGCACAGCTGGTGGCTGTCCTGGTCCAACTCGGCCATGGGCTGGCAGAGCAGCTTGGAGTACTGGCTTCCCTGGAAGAGGCTGCCCAGCAACTCCACTGATGAGAGGGAATGGAAAATAACATTACATCAAAACAAAACACCATGATGTAGCATGAACATGCTTATTACCAATACTACCAATGCTTTTACTATTGGGTTATTTAACTGCTTCCATCCAAACTGACTTACAGCGGAATCAGACGTATGTCATTATGCTCAAGGATGCATACATGGATGCATGTAAATTGCTGGGATTCGGGATTGAACCCAGTTCCTTTCGGCAGGGAGCCACTACACCACCCTGTCCATTAGCTACATTAGCTATAATGTATCTGATAACTACTGACCATCTTCTCCAGAGGTGGGGGAGGGAGGGGGAGTTGTTGCCATGACGTTGTGCTTGTCCCAGTAGGTTTCCAGGATACCTGCAGTTCAAATAACAACAGATCAGTTATTTGTTGTTGTTTGAGAACTAAAACGGTTGTCATCAATGATTTATTGACAGCCGTAGGTTATGTCCACTCTAGGAAAGACACATCAGGCCGTCTGTCACCCTGAACTGTAGTTATATATATTTAACAGTGCTTGTAAGCTACGGCAGTGGCCTCTGTGGGCTACGCCGGGTGCCGTAGAGACCCCTGCATGCAGAATTATACTTATTCAATGCCGAAGTATAATCCAATCTTTACAATGGAATGATCTGAACAGTCTCTTCACAAGAATGATCTGAGCAGTTGTTAAACTGCAACAAGCTTTACACTGGAATGATCTGAAAAGCCTTTACACAGGAATGATCTGTATATTCGGAATGATATGAACTGTCTTTCCATTGGAAATATCTGAACAGACTTTCCACTGGGATGACCTGAACAGTCTTTACGTTGGGATGCCCTGAAAGGTCTTTACATTGGGATGACCTGAACAATCTTTACGTTGGGATGACCTGAACAGTCTTTACATTGGGATGACCTGAACAGTCTTTCATTGGGATGACCTTAACAGTCTTTCATTGGGATGACCTTAACAGTCTTTACATTGGCATGACCTGAACAGTCCTTACCTGTCAGCAGTCCCAGCACCGTGGGCACCTGCTCCAGCAACAGCTTGCGGAGCTCCTCTCTCCGGGCCACACTCAGGTCTTCCCGAGGGCAGGCCAGCTCCTCCGACGTGGTCTTCAGCAACACCAAGCCCAGGGATGCCAGGCCAGGAGACTGGATCAACTGGAGAAAGAATAAAAAGTAGTTAATATTACATTGAAAGTATTTCAAACTCATACAGATAACATTGAAAGGCATTGAATATGCTTGAGATCTGAAAACCGTTAAATAGGTAATTTAATATTATTGAAAAAAGATTGAAAACAATATATTAAACCAGGTTCTAATGGAAATTAATTAAACCCTTCAGGCAATAAGAGTTATTGGAAATACAAATGTGCATGATCTTTTTTTTATGGCAGAGGAATAAAAATTGTTTTGTGGCAGAGGAAAGAGCAGTGCAGTGTGAATATACGTTGTACAGGGTGTACTCTGTACTCTCTAAAGAGAGTACAATGAATAATGTTAATCATTCCTGTGTCAAGCCACCACAATACTTTTTAACATTTGGTTATTGAGCAGACGCTTTCACAAAAAAGCGACTTAGTGATTTCAGGTGCAAGTCATCAAGGAGCAGGTAGTAGAAGGCTGTAGAACCCAGTTCCTTTCGGCTGGGAGTCAAACACTGTTGCCACTACGTGATCCGGCCCTCCCACAACAGACAGAAGCAGAAGTCTGTGGGTCTTGGCTTTTAGCCCCTGCACACTACACGACTTTCAAAGTCATCAGATGGCAGAACTGCACACATTAAACAACTGTCTTTCCTGTAATCGGTTATCTTGAGGCCGTTTCGCCGGGTTTCACACTTTACAGGACCGATCGGTGACAGGGGGGGGGTCACACGTTGCAAGATGTTTAACAAGGACGATTCCCAGACTAGTCTCTCTTGTCCCTAAACTTTAGGTTTAGGCATGACAACACACGCAAGGAGTCACACTCACAAAAACGGAAGACCACAAGAAGCTAGCGATCCAATTTGTTTGTGAGCTGGTTTGAGAGAGTTCAAATATTCACTAAACATTCCTGGGTCCAAGCAAACCACAGAACCTCGTAGCCATGTTGGCCATGTCGTAGCCATGTTGGCTGATGATCTGTTGTAGGTGTTGTTACCACTCCTCCCCCCATGATTTCCTCTCGCCCATGTCTTGCACTCTCATTGGCTGTCGTCACTGCTGTCATTGATTGTTGCAACATTTGTCACACTACAGTTTGTGGACTCCCAGGCAGGTCCAGATATTTGACCTTCTATATATCTCTTGGGCCTCTGTGATGCATCGGCGAGCCTCTCTGATCACTTCTTTCAGCAGTTCACGCTCCATGATCATCCGCCACAGGGGCCAGCTATGATATGCCTTCGAGCTACGGCTTTTATCCCCAATTTCAACAATATGTCAGCAAGTGGAGGCTAAAATCTTGTAGTGTGAACTCGGCTTTACCTGCAGGGTGTTTGTGAAGAAGTCATGGTAGAACATTGGCCAGTCCTGGCGACCGATGTCCACGATGACTTTGCAGAGCTTGTTGCGGATGAAGTACGGCATGACTTTGTGCTGGGCCAGCAGCAACTTTGGCAAACAGTTGCGGATCTCCATCTTGTCCTGGGAAGCCACGCCTAGCCACTGCTTATTCACCAGATTCTGAAGGGTACAAACCGTAGGTCAGGAATATCATCTTCAAGATGGTGTCACAGGGCGCTGCGACCGAAATGGTCACATTTGCGACCATTTATTAGTTGGTTTGTACACTGTGTAATGACAGTAGTTATGCACTTAAACATTCTGAAACAAACGACCATCTGATTATTGAGGTGACAGTTGATCAAGGAAGAAAATCTCCTCCTTTGGTCTCAATACATTCACAAGGAACTTGTGAACACAGACACACAGACACACACACTTAATTTTAGGACAGAGTAGCATGGATTTTATTACTTCTTGAACCCTACGAAATCTATTCCTATATTACTTTCACATATTCATAATTGACATTTTTTTCCCTATTCTCTGCTCCTTACTTTCTATTTAAATAAACCCAATATATGATGCAAATTAGAATACACACAGCCAAAAAATACATTAAACACAATAATGAGTCCTTACCTCGAATACTGTAAGGCTGTACATCATAACATACTCATTCCGAGTATTAGACAGGAAGAACAAGCAGTGACGCCATGCTCCTGTCTGCTGCGCAAAGTTATTCAGCAGTTCTTCTGTAAGGAACAGGAAGTAGACACCGCCGGCACATTAAAACAACACCAAGGTGCCAAGTCTGATACGCTCACACTTAAAGTCTATCCATCAAACACGAAAGTTGACGGAGCATCGCAGACAACATGAAACAAATATATGCCTACCTTTTTTTTAGAATGCCCACACACTTTTTAACCAAATGCTGCCACACCAATGACCTTTTTGACATAGTGTCAATTAATTTGTAGCCTAGTGTTCAGTTAGTAGACTAGCAGTCATCCTTAAGTTGGTCGAGTTCAAAGTTATGAAAAACAGGGTGTTTTGACCTCCTGTCTTATAGTCTATTAATCCATACGATTATTATAACAGAAACTACGGAGCCTTGAATATCATTTTTATTCATAATCAATGTTATTTCTAACACAATATAGCCTATCACTCAAAACCAAATACATCAGTCTGCATATGTCCCTCCCACCGCGAAAATAATGGATCAAGAAGCGTTTTTTTCCCTTATGAAAGTAACACAAGCGATTGTCCGACCAATTAGAATTTGGTCAAACCAGTGCAAATTGCCAAACCAATTGACCAACCGACCAGAACTTGACAGCCCTAGTTCCAACCCAGAACTCTTTGGCTGGGAATCAAACACAGAATCCCCATCCGTCTATCCTGCCCCCAACAAACAGATGACGCCTGCATCGACAGATGACACTTACCTATCTCTCTCTTCCGCTCATTGGTCGTGCAGTTGTGGAAGAACTCCGTCATGAGGCTCTCCAGCGCACGCAGCGAGGCCTCTTCTGACGCCTGGAGACATTGGAGGAAAACAAGTGAGAGTCTGCTGCCTACCATTTCAATACATTTTACAGGCATGCACCACCTTTTCACTGCAGGCATCCCCTTTATGCAATTATGAGTTTTCAAAGAATAGTAATCATCCACCCCCGTGACTCACCCAGAGAGGTTATCTTTGTGGATTTACTTTGGTCAGTGGAGAACAACCACGGGGGGAAGATTTTATCATTACACATAATTCGATATCATTTTGAAGGGACATGTCTTGCCAGGTTATTGAACAAGCTGTACTGAACAAAACAAAGAAGAAATGCCTCTAGGGATGTGTGTTACCAAAGTGATGCACAATTCAATGTATTAAGACAACGCTTGTCATTGTTCAAATAAACTAGATTCATTTATTTGACTTAGTGTATCAAGTCATCCGTCCACTGTTCTAACCCCAATGCACACAATTGAAAATGCTGTTTACAAAAGCAAAAACCACAGATACCTGATTTCACATATTTGAAATGTCAGTAATTTGGGAAAGTCCTGCATATAAGGTAGAACTGTGCCATTTGCGGACGGCTCTAAATTCCTCAAATAAGCCACAACTTGCAGCAGGTTAGTGTTACTCAACACAAATATTCAGCTTTGTTAAATGGGCGTCTTCAATAAAGAAATATGCAAAAAACATGCAACATCTCGGAAAAAACGCCTGACATCACAAACCGTTAGTTGTAGCACTAAACGAAAGTAATTGGGGTTTTATTTGAGAGTATACCAATGGTGTAGTCTACAATAGCAAGGGGTTCAGACTGAGCCACAGCTACATTTTCAGCTGAACAACATACATAAATGGTAATTTAATGAACTCACCATTTCAGCACGTACTCCTCCAACTTTGTACCTCCAACTTTGTATGCAATGAAGAAAGTAGCAGATATGTGCTACTTACTTAGCTACTTAATTAGCCAGCTAAGGTGTTGGCCAACTGGGGTTCATGATCTGCTCGCCTGCACGCAGTTAACGTTAGCTTGGTGATAATATCGGTGTCCCCTTCAGTCACAACTACGATACGACATAACATTACATTACATTTACTCACGCTTGCCAATGATTAAAAATAACCCCGCAGTTTGTCTTAGATTGAAGGCATGTCGGTCATATTGATATGCTAACTAAATGTTCTGCGTCAGCATTGTTAACGTAACGTTAAGTTACTCAAAATAGATGACCGATAAGGAAACTACATTGGCGAGGTTTCAGTACCGCTTAGGTGCAATATTGATCTAGTATGAACGTTCAGATCGGCTAGTTCACGTTATAGAGGAGTGCTAGCCGAGGTTAGCACACGACGCTAGCTCGTCTAATCTATAACGATGGAAGCATTGCCTTAGCTGCTGTCAAATAACGTTACAGAAAATATGCGTATGTGACTCTTTGCTCACGCAAACTACGTCTTCATGATGAACATGAAAAAAACGCCTAGGTTATGAATAAAAAAAAACATATGCAGCGATGACACTACATAAACGATGTAATAATCACTTGTTCCTGTTTTCGCCTTTTTGCTTGTCGGGGCGGCTCTGTTTCTGTAGCTTACCGCTAGCGCTGTTGGCTCATGCTTTGCGTCGAAACCTGCTGTTTTACGGCAGAAATCACCCAGGGGAACCATGGAGTGACGTACACACAAACACGCACACACGTGCATTTGAATGTATAAAAGGTATTCCTACTGAGAATTAGAACCAATACACATTCTATGGTTCCTTTGAAGCTATAACAATATTAGTCGACTACTATTAAAACTATACGTAGTATTAGTTTAATACGTTTTTCGTTTATTATATTTATATTGTATATTTTTAATTGAATTAATTTGATATCCTTGCACGTGAAAGTTTACATTGCAAAAACCTATTATATTCTTTCAGCTGATGAATTACACAGCATATCAATTGCACAATTACTACAATTTACCTTTTTTTCCCCTGTATTTTTTTAGTGCCATACAGACAACGTTCTAAAACGGTACTTTTTGAAATGTCAAATTAAAATGCATATTAGCCTACAGTTGTTAGTGTTTTGCAGATCAAACTGTACAGTATGCCTATTTGTCTCCATAAAGGGATTATCAGTAGGCCATATTATTGCCACACTGGAAGAAAAACGCATAGGTGTGGGTGGGGAATCTGCCCACCCAATCAGAAAGCTTTAATAATATTTGTACGTCTAATAATTTGGATGGGCAAAACCAAACCCAATTTTCTCTGGGCCCACCCAAAGTTGAATTCTGGCTTTCAACAGGGAGAACGAAATTGTTACCGCATTAGGATGGATGAACACGACTTTCCACATCGTAATGTCGGAACTAATTAGAATCATCATAGAGCAAGTTCCAGTGACACTACTTTCGTAAATCTCTTTAGATAAAGCCTCAGAACACGGTTTGGGTTGAAGGACAAACCCGGTAGGTGTAATCAGACCACTTTAACACTCTTTCCTTGTACCATTTGTCAAAATCACCTCGTTATACGACAGAACATGTCGCGTTAACAACGGGCCTGCCCGACACATACGTAAATAGCAATATAGCACCTTGATCTTTGTGATGAGACATTTTGCTAATTTCTTGTACAGCGATTCCGTTTTTTATTGTTTCGTATTGCATACTGACCGACTAATTTGATTCAAAAAGATCAATGTGCTATAGTTTACATTCGTTGAAGGCGCGCTCACGCTAATGCTCTTCGGCAGAATGGAGCATTTTGCCAAACTATTTTTGTGATAACAGGTATTTAAGTGAATCCACTAAATCTATTATCTTCTATATCTGTTTACACCAAGAATGCTAGATGGTTTCATCACCTAGACCGCTATTGCAAGTTGTATTTATTGAACAGAATAACAAAGAGGTGTTTTGTTCCGATTTGATCACGACACAGGATTTGCCCAGAATTTATTTTTCTACCAAACAGTCAATGAACAACGATTTTTTTAACATTCAAGGCCCCAACACACACACATTTGGCAGGGTGTACATAGTGGAGTCACATAATATAGAATATTCATAAAATCACATTACGCTAAAAAGTATTTTTTTAGGTTGTTTTCTTCTTAACAGAATTTTCTAGTATTGAATCGGCTGTGTTTGTAGTAGTGAAAATTCTTCAATAAACAATACATCACATAAAAAAAAACGGTAGTGTACATCAATTAGCTTATTCACTTGATTGAGCTTACATTAATTGATCTAAAAGATCTTAAAGGAAAATAGAGAAATACAATCATACTGCTTGTGTGCATAAAATAATAACCAACAACCTTCTGTATTGTCTAAGAAAAATCAAGGTTGTTGAAGAGGACTGTGATCCAGCAGTTTTTCCTTCCTTCTACACTACTTCAACGACCGGATCCATACGTGTTTCCTGGGTCTTGCAGGCATTTTGCCTCTGGGCCTGCATGCTGTAAGCCCAGGCTCTGTCCACGCCATGGCCCTCCTCGTGACAGGCTGTCCAATTGGTGAAGGGGAACCGACCGGCCACTACTAACGCATCATCAGGGAGCTCGGTCTGCAGTTTCTCTTGAAGCAGTGGCAGCTAGGAGAGACAAACACGTTACAGAGACAACTGATATGAAACTGACATAACGACCATTTAGGTTATCTGCATAGATCTTCATGCATATGCCTTATAGCTGCTGGAGGGGACAATGATTTTTTTATTTTACACAGAGAATACATGAGGACACAGTTCACAACTCACCACACTAGGGGCCAAAAATACAGTGACATTCTTGCACTTCGTCAAGTCAACCTTTAATAAGAGACAAGAAAATACACAATCAGACCTTAATTCAACTTTACCATACACACATACCATGCTAATATACGACAGGTGTCATATCATTGTGACATCAAACACTGCTGAGTTCCTCTATGCTGATGGAAGATCACTCCCTACATGCCTTCCAGAGATCCTCCCGCCGATAGGACACTTCGTCATGATGACCGGCTCTCCAAGCGTGGAACCGGGACAGCCGGACTAGCCAGGGGTTGAGCTCGTAGCCAATGGTGGGACTGAAGCCCTGACGATGGGCTGCCAGCACCTTCCACGTAGTACAAAACAAAATGCCAACAACAATGTTGGTTTTACTGAACTGAGGTTGAACTCCTTTCTAATCTGGCAACCTGATAGTTAGTCCTCAGGTACATTGTAATCGAAATAATGTGAGGTTGACTTACGATTCGTCCATCGCCAGAGCCCAAATCCATAAGCATCCCCTGTCGACCTCTCAGTAATGTCATCACATTACGCACTTGTGTCTTGCTGGCAGGGAGGTATGGAACCTAGAACTTATAATTAACTGGCTGCTGGCTACAACTATTTACGAGTTTTGACTGGTGTAATACTTGATGAATCACACTATAATTAAATTACATGTCCTTCATCATGGCACATTGTTAAGTGTATGAAAAAAACTAAAGCAAGCACACAGGCCTTCAAAATAATGCATAACCTACCTGTAACCTCAACGGCACCCTTCGGAAGCCTGGTTGAAGGATTCCCACCCACATCGCGTAGACAGCGAGCCCAGAGCCAGCGCTTATCTGGGCAATGCCCCAAACGCCCAAGGGCTTGTCTTTGAATTCAGCGAGGGCCTCATCTGTAGTGTCCCCCTCCATTTACAATTATTATTTTAATTAAATTGCAGTATTTATGAGTTTGACTGATTAGCAAGGTTATTAAATAAAAATACAAAAATCGCTTGTATCACGGTTTGTGGTAGCATTATATAGAACTAACAGTATATTGCGTTGCGGTAGCAAAGTCCAGTTTTCGGGTCTTTCTAGACTGTATGCAACGCAATAAAGGTACTACATAGAGCTAGGCTTGTGATAGGGCTAGTTTGAAATTGACAATTACACAAGCTTTCGCAAAGGAATCTTGTTTCGTTGGTGAGACAGAGTTTGTGATTTAAATGGACGAGTCGATGGAAGATAAATGACAGGCAGGGCTATGTAAACGATAAGGGAGAACTGAGCTGACAGAGGGCGTCTGTCTAGATTTTAGAGAAACAACCGGCGCACCAGTCCGTCTGATAAAACGTTACGTATAGGCACAAAATCCCATAACATTTGTTCCGCCTTCTATTTACAAAGCAGAATTCGTTTTTAATGTCTGCACAAACAGTATTCTCCGAAAATATAAAATAAAGTATTTAATGAAAGCCATTCATATGAACATCATATGCGACTCAGAGACACTGATTTATAAAAATACTATTTTATTATTATAACATTATAAACAATATACATAACAAATAATGCCACATTGAACTTTTCTTTGTATAACAAAAATTGAATTTACCAAACTGTCCATAAGATTATATATATCTCCATATCCTGATATACTCCACAAGGACCACAGTTCTCATCAGTCGCTGTCTCCGTCATCACTGATGATGCCCTGCAGGTTACCCCAGTGTCTGCTTCCGTTAGGTCCTTTTTCCTTCGGACTGCCCTCGTCGCTGTCAGAGTTCACTGTCCGTTTGTACCTGGCAGCAGGAGAAGACAGCGGCTCCTGCCAGGCCGATGGCCCTCTCCGCTTCGGACGACCTGGAGGGATATGGGGGGGGGGGGCTGCCTTATTCACCTGGCCTGCTCTGTTTTCTGTACGGGTACTGTAGCATGCTATATCCATTGGTTTCTATACACATAACCATGCCTTGATGGAGCCAGTAAGATAAGGTACCATATGTAGTTATAATGGGAGGTACCTAGCGTAGTTATAATGCTAGTTGACTAGTAGTTACCTTGTGTGGTTATAATGTTGCTGACATCAAGTTCAGCCAGCTCTTTAGCTTCCTCCCGCTTCAGTCGAGCCTTCTTACACTTCTCAATAGATGGTAGGCCTGCACACAGAAAAAACACAAAAATTACAAATCTTTGATATATTTAAATGATTATGTATTCCCAATGTTTTAACTTTGTATGCATAATACTAATCAACATAGTGACAATAGAGTTGATTAAATGGCATAAAGTATTCAAATGATTAAACCTACATTTAAATTGTTCAGAAACCTGCTTACCTAATGTTGCAATGGGCAATTTGTAACATAAATATTACACCTTTAAAATAAATCATATCACCTTATTGCTCAAAATAATGGGAAAAAACAAATACAAAATACAAACACAAAAAATCTAATGGCAACTGTCAACGACGAAAAACATTAGAAACGCTTTGTCTACCAACCTTCGACGCCTAGATCCTCTAGTTCCTTCTTCAGAACAGCCACCTTGGAGCGAATGGAGCTACGGCCCTCAAACAGCTTTTTGTAGTTCCGCCTTGCACCACAGAGGGAGATGTAGCGCTTGAGCCTCAGCACGGCTTTGTTATCTTCCTGCATGAAGAAGCATAGTGAAGAGAGGTGGAGCATTCCTCAAGGATGCATACAAAAAAGTACCAGTGTACTTCAACTATAAGTGGTCAACAAAATGGTTCGTCCCTCATAGTGTGGCTATAACTCAAACGTTCACTTTATGCGCTGTGAACAGGCATTTCGTAAAGTGTTGAAGCAGTATAGGAATGTCTTTGCAATGGTGCATTATATTGATTATTGAAACTGGAAGAAATGTAGCATTTCATCCAATTTCATTCGATTTGTGCAAAATGTCAGTGAGCCAAAATCTTTAAATAAACTTAGATACCCTTCTGGCTTTGCATGTTCTTCCAGAAACCTGTGGTTAATATGTCCAGTATTTTAGGAAGTCCTCTTTATCGCTTACCGTCTCTCTTTTAGAATCATCTTCTTTCTGTTTCTTGTCTCTCTTTTTTTTGGTTAACTTCTTGGCTGGTGCGCTGTCTCCCTCACCATCTTTCTCATCTTCAAGGGAGGTCAGCGAAGATGATGAAGAATCAGGGTCCTGGGCGTCTTCTTTTGTCTTCGTCGTTGGCAATTCTTCCTCTGCAAAGTCATCAGAAAGTGCAAAAAATGTGTTTCAACTGGTTGAGCATGGCATCAACACTTCCACAGTTAGGGGTTTGAGTCCCACTGGTAAGAATACTGCTAACAGCACTGCACATAAATCACCTTTGTCACTGTCAGCGTCTTCAGAGTTTCCGCCATCTTGCTTGGGTGTGTTCTCCTTAGGGTGTTTGTCCTCTTTCCCATCTTCATCACTTTGCGGAGACGATAGCTGCTTTTCTTCATAGCTGGGGGCTTTGGTTTGCTGCTTCCCTGTAACTGGTTTTCTTTTCCTCTTGCCGACCTTTTGTTTACCGTCCAATTTGTCACCGGGCTCCTTCCCCTTCTTATATTTGTCCCCCTCTTCACTTTCTTCGTTGCTCTGTGACGATGATGACTCTTTCTTTACTTCGACAGTGGAGGCTTTGACTTGCTGCTTCCCACTTCCGTTTTTTTTCCCCCCCGTGGTGCCCTTTTTTTTACCTTCCAGTTTGTTGCCAGGGGCTTCCTTCTTCTTGGGGACATTGTCGTCCTCTTCACTTTCTTCGTCGCTCTGTGATGATGACACCTTATCTTCATCGGTGGAGGCTTTGGCTTGCTGCTTCCCACTTCCCTGTTCCCCACTCCTCTTGCTGCCCTTTTGTTTGCCATCCAATTTGTTGCCAGGGGCTCCCTTCTTCTTAGAGTCTTTGTCCTCCTCTTCACTTATTTCATCACTCAGTGACGACGATGACTCCTTTTCTTCATCGCTGGAGGTTTTGGTTTGCCGCTTCCGACTTCTCGGTTTTCTTTCTCTCTTGCCAACCTTCTGTTTACCCTCTAATGGGTCACCTGCAGGCCCTTTCCGGTATTGCGGTTTGTCAGAGATGTCCATTTGTTCTTCTGCACTATCTTGATCCTCTTCGCTTTCCTGCACCTGCCACTGGTCTTTATCTCCATTTTGGTCAACTTGCTCTTTCTCTTTAGTCCCAGCACATCCTCCCCCATTCAATTCCGCGTGTTTGCCCTTTCCAGCACTTCCTGTTTCAGAATTTTTTTGAATGAGTTTGTTGAAATTAAATTGGGATGTACAACTCCATGACTATTATTATTCAATTACGGTAAAGCAGTAATACAGGTAGTGCTCATAAAAAATGTTGATCAGTAAATTAATGCAATGCCATTGCAATGAATTTCTTATGGACAGAGGATAGTTAATGAACAAAGCCAGGGACACATGATTATGATGACACACCTGAAGAAGTGGACCGACGGCGAATTTTCTTTGCACTCGATTCATCTTCACCCACTGATCTTCCAGAATTGGCTTCGTCATCCTCTCCCCGCTTCCTCTTGTTGCTGGAGGGTACAACGCTGGCATTCTCTGACTCACTGACGCCTGTGCCACTGATCTGGGGAATACACAAACAAACCGAAGAGGACTTGACAATGCATACACTTCAATAGTGGGTGGCCTCCCAGGTTCTGGCTTCAAACCCCAATGATCAGTCTACTGTAGGCATCCTTAAGCAAAATGCCCTTCCTGCTCCTTAATGACTTAGCAAATTAAGAAGTAGCCATATTGTTTTTTTCTGGACAAAAGGTTCAGCTGATCAATTGCCAAGAAAGGACACAATCAAAAATAAAGTGAGTGAAAGATTGAATTAAACATTTGCATACCAATAAAAGTTGATTTGTTCATAACCTTCCTCAGTTGTCGATACATGTTGACAGCAAATATTATATGTATTAGACTTAAAGTTACGGTGTGTAAAATAGGAATAGGAAATAGGAATCGTTCTGTTTTTGTTATTTTAGAAAGAGTCCTTTGCAGCTACATATGGAGCTGGTCCTTTTCCACGAGGGCCGCCGTTTTTGCACAGCCATGTTTCTACAGAAGCCAAGAATGGACAAACAGCTCTAGAAATAATGTGTATTAAATTCAATCAAAAGTGGGGGGGGACTTGGAGTACCGGTGTTGTATAGAAGCGTTATAATGAGCGATGTTGCAAATGTGCCACACACTGTGGCATTATACTTATATAAGTATAAAACATTTAAAAGGGACCTATACTTGCAAGATATGCCCTATAGTTTTGCATTTACAGACTAAATCTGAACTGTCTTAAAGGGCCCCTCTTATGCCACCAGGTGTGAGTGTGATTTGCCATTACAAGCCGTTTGAACCTCTGCCTTTTCCTTTTTCTTAGTGACATCACAAGTGGGAGTGTCCACTGTCCACCTAGATGTATGTTGGATAGATTAGTCTACCAGCCTACCAAGTGGACTGTTGCAATTGTTGCTTATCTATCCAACATACATCTAGGTGGACACTCCCACTTGTGATGTCACTAAGAAAAAAGGAAAAGGCAGATGTCAAACGGCTTGTAATGGTTAATCACACTCACACCTGGTGGCATAAGAGGGGCCCTTTAAACCCCTATCTCACCTTGGAGAAAACGTACCTGCATATTAAGCAGCTCTTCTTCAACCACTCTCTTGATGCAGGTTTTTGCTTCTGGGTTTAAGAATTCGCAACCCACATGCGACATGTACTGCCGCTTTAAAATGCCTAGAGTCAGTGCACTAAAAACAACCACAAATCACATTGCACACAGTACAATTTTAACAACGCAGAAACATAATTTCCCCCAAATTGCCCAATCAACCAGTGATGGAGGAAATTAGTATCAAAACTTTGCACTTCATTTCAAACAAAGAAATTAAATTAGGCAAAATTTATATAAGAGCAATTTAAAACGATGGGAAGCATCATCTATAATTTTAGCCTGACATGTGCTCGTATTGAAATAACCAGAAAGTTACAGTATGTAATAAATTGTAGTCATGCTTTGTACACTTTTTTCCGTAATCAACCCAGATGGCCGAGGTAAAACAAACGTTGGACCATTTAAACCGAATTTACTTCTAGCAACATTGTCAGAGAATACATTGTACTTAGCTTACGTTAATCAATTTGGAGGAATCTGTAACGTTAACGTTAACTCTCGTTTCAAACAAACATTCGTTTACATTTTAGGTATGCAAACGTAAACAGGCTCATTCAAGCCATGTTTATTTCTGACCGCAATACTTTAGAAAACGGAACAATTATGAAGGTTACCTAAGGTCTGGCGCATCATTAAGTAGATTTCGCACAAATGTCCTAATCTGAGTTTCTTTATTATAGTCCATTTTGGAGCGTCATGGATGATTACTGGCTGGCTTCCGGTTAGTTTGGCGGGAATTGCAAATGATAAGGAAGTGACGATGTCACGCACTTACATTTTACTGGAACCATGTGGTAAGATTTTAGCTAAAAGTATCTCATAAGGCAAATTATATATGTTTTTATTCGAAGGTGTAATGTAAATATTACTACTCTATATTTGTATCATTGCAATTAATATTTTTTCCAAAAATGAAATCAAAATAAATCCCATACATCCATGAGGTTTTCAAGTTAAGAATATCACAAATGTTCCCCACACACACACACATTATGATACTGAATAACTGTTATTCACTTATACTTGCTATGCTTTCATGCATAATTATATACATGTACAATTCTTGTAAAAATAAACATCATATCTGGTTTAACAATTTTTATTTTATTGAGAACATTTCAATGTACAACTTTCTGGATGGAAGTTTAGTGCATTTTAACACATATTCCGTTAGTATTATTTAAAAAGAATGCATGAAACCCTAAGACTGCCATAATGACTTGAATTACCATTGAGAGGAAATTCCAAATTGTAACACATTTTCAATGCAGGTCCATCATATTTCAGGATTTACTTGTTGGGTAGTGGGATGTCATTCCATCATGGCTTGCGGCAGTCATAGCATTGTTTGAAATGTTTGGTTCAACATCCAGTACAACATCCATGAGATGAAACTCAAAATGAAAGGAGTGCATTGTGCACAATCCATTAAATAAAACTAATTTCAAACACCAATAAAATAACACAATTTTCACACCCTGCATACGACAACAGAAATGGAAAGGACACAATAAATTACTTCTTTAAATTAATAGAAAACACACAAATGAAAACAATGTCAATAAGTTATCATTTTTAAACAAAGGTACCCGCTGAACAATCATATTAGAGCTTCACACTGAGAAGAAGAAAATGGCAACCACATATTATTTCCAGACTCCACCTCTCTTTCATCATCATCACACGTGACCCGAGGAGTTTGCGTTAAATGTGCCGAGCAGAGTAGCTCTCAGTGCATATAATTCACAGTCCCATGTGGACGGTAACAGCACAGCAGACTGTTTCTGAAAAAAATCAAAGCCCCCCTAAACCGCAGAGGAGTTAAGCCGTCGCCATGGATATAAGCCAGCGGAGAAATATTCAGGTCACCCCGCTGTTCTCAGCCTCAGTTTTGACGTACATATTTTAAGAATTTGTGCCACCCTAAAAAGTATTATCCTTGTAAACATAAAGATTTTCCTCCCAACACACACACACAACATCCTGGGGCCTTTAAGACATTTCTGCAATGGCTAAGCTTCCATGCTATTGCTATTACCAATACCCCTCCCGTGACCCTCCCACTCAGCCTCCAACCTCTAGTCCTTGTACACTGTCTGCTGACCCCCACTCCTCTCGTCGTGCATGATGTGCCTCCTGACATGGATGCGTCGCACACGCCTGTCTGCCCCGCCTCCACCGCCCCCCTCCTCCTCTGATTGGCCGGTGCCGGGCGACGAGCCAGGGCCCCGTTGGTCCAGGAGGGCCAGCCCTGAGCCGCCGGACCCCCGCCCCCCTGTCTCGTAGATGAGGATGTTGAGGGTCTCCTCAAAGATGCGGGCCTCGGGGAACTCCACCTGGAGAGGGGAGAGAGCCAGTCCAGACCCTAGGGTGTTATATTTGAAATATAAATATAATTATATTTGAAATATAACACCCAATATCTGTTTTGGTCCTTCTGTACAAAGCAAGCTGACATTTATGTATCCAAAGCAGATTAATCTGAAAATGCTGGTCTACATGTGGATGGACAGCATTTCAAAAACTCTGGTGGACTCAAATCTTTAGACACATTAACCTAACATAGCGTGAACACAGCCACAGGAAAAGAGTCTAGCTCTTCCCAGTCTGTTCCTGTATTGCTTTGCTGAAATCTAATAACGGTCTTTTTCATCATCTCTAATCCATGTGTTCCTAGGCAATGGTGTGTCATGGTATGTCATTCATTTTCAACAAACAACGCCAGCTCCCTTCCTCATCCTCACCTTGGTCTGCTTCTTCTCCGTGGCGTAGACGATGGAGGTGCAGCACACTTCAGCGATCTTGCGCCCTTCCCCGTAGAACGACCAGCAGCAGATCTCGTCCCCGAGCACGTCCTTGACGAACAGCACGCGTCCGTTGAAGCGCAGGCCCAGCTTGTCGAACAGCTCGATGTTCTTCAGTAGGTTGTCGTCCGAGTTGCTGTCCACAGGTGTGCAGGGAAACCGAAGGCGGGTTAGGTCATGAAGAACAAGAACAACAACAACAACGGACTGATTCTGGATCTTTATTTTCCTTCTGGAACATTCCAGAATAAATTCCAAGTATATGCAAATGTAGCAAACAATAAAACACATTATGGCTGTTTTTCCCCCATTGCATTTCCAAGGAAGCAAATCGTATCTTTTCAGAGTTGGTGTGCCACTATGGACCAAACAGGCAAGGTAGACAGCATACTGGCTTGAAACAGAGAGCAGGAAGGACATGTAACATAGGGCCGCAGGTCGGAATTGAACTAGGGTCACTACAAGGCATATTGCCTACGTCGTCAGTGCACTAGCAGGTCGAGCGACCATGGGGAAGGGAAGCGTGACATTTATTCGAAGTAGAACATACCTGGTGTAGGAGTACTTGTTGTTTCCTCTGTTGTTTTGTAACTTCACCACAGGCTGGAAAGGAGGAGCAGACAAAGCACGAGGTTAACCGTTAAAATGGTAACCGCACATATTCTGCTGTGGCTGTCACGGGCCAGTGATGGGGAGACCTGCATCAGTTAGGAAGTCTTTCATGCTTTTCATTGATAATATCAACATTATTATAGAGCAAGTATACATGCAGACAGGGTTGCATTTATCCAACACATCAGACACAGGCCAGTACAACTCCCCATTACTGGAGTGGGAGAATTCTTAATAAATGAAGCAGTTAGTTAGCGGAAGCAGTTAGTGGAAGAACAGGAAGACCCATTTATCTATTCTAGCCAAGAGTAAAGTTTATTTGTTTTACTTTTCTCATTTGTATGTATGGCCTTGTGGGCCTAGATATCAGAGAAATCATGCTAGCTCTTTGCGGAGTCGTTTACTTGGCAGTTACAGAAATAACTTGATAAATTTACTTTGGGTTATCGTCCTCCATCTCACCTTCCTACAGGTAGCGATCATCTTCTGCTCCTCTTTGGCCGAGGTGATCATGGGAATACGACAGACACCTTCATAGACATCCGTCTGTTTCTAAAGGACAAACACAGCCACTCTATCAGATGGTTCATAATGACTTGGTTTAAACCCAGCTTTACTATGACTACAGCTGAAAAATAAACAGTGAGAGGTGTTGATGTTAAAATACATCCTTGTCCTTGCATTGACAGGTGATTATTTTAATAACTCTTCAAAGGGTCCAAAATGAACACCTGGCTGCCAGCGGATGAATGTGACAAATCTGACCATTTGGCCAGCAGATTTTTCCTTTCTGGCAGTTAAAAAGAAAAAAATCTAAAAGTAAATTGTGGACCATAAATCTTTAGGAATATCTAGGAAACTCACAAACAAACTGTCTCTGTCAGCCACCTACCTGCATGGCATTCTGGCAGTGTTGGACTAGGCCCTGGACCCTGTAATACTGAGCTTCCTTCAGAACTTCCTCCAGTTCTCTACTGTCCTCCGGAAGTGGTACTGAGCCATCTCGCAGGAAGTTTAAAACAAGTCCAAAGTGGCGGCCGCACCTATCCAACACTACCCAACCTGAAGTAGGAAAGGTTTGAGATTAGAGCAAGACGCCAAAACACAACCTGCTCCTTAATGACATAGAAAGACGAGACAAGAAAATAGTGACTAAATAGTCAAACTAACGAAGGATAGTGCACCCACCCTCTGGGTCTATCATGGCCTCGATGTCACCGGTGCAGATGCTCCTCAGCAGGCTGTCCTCCTTGCTCAGGGTCTGGATGGTGGTGTAGTGCAGCGAGCCGCTGACATTGAGCTTTACATACTTGCTACCCAGTAGCCCCCGCCCGCCATGGCTGACCTCTGGGTCCAGGCAGGGGGGCTGGGACACGGGGCCCGCCGTAGCCCCAAGGCCTGTCGCTCTAGCAGCAGAAGCCTCCGCAGACATTGGGACTAGTGAGTCGGCCAACTGCAGAGAAAGAAAAAGCCACATTCGTACTCCTCTCTTTCAAAGAATAGTTTCCAGTATATCACAGAGCCATCACTGGCAGTCAGTGATGTGGTGTGAGCGGTAGAGGCTGAGATTACATCACAGGTAACTTGAGGGTTATCTGTGCTTAAGTCTCACCTACATATATGTTAATAACCTAATCAATTAGGATCTCACTCCAACCTAAACTGGACGGAAACGAAAAACTGAAACAGATGAAAATGTGAGAGTGGACAGAAGTGTGCATTTCTTAGTTTAGGGTTCACTTTTTTTGACGCCTGGTGACTCCTAAAGTCCTTATAATCTGTTGTTGTACCACAAACAACCTGAGCATTATACTTTAAAGAAGTCCTTACAAACTCTATATACACACCCTAACTCTATATAGAACTGAACTTGTATTGCAATAAAAAAATCGAAATACTGTCAGTTCTATAAAGAACCAACAAAACTGGAAATAGAATAGCGTTTTCCATGACAATACATTTTGTGTATTGTCAAGGAAAACATCGAGTTCTATGGTTAGGCGTTAAAAAGGGGTATTGATTGGGAGACGTATTTTTATCTTAGCAATGGATTCATACGAATACTTCCACATCTATCTTAAATGTAGTATGTCAAGAGATGTTGATCGAAAGGAAATATCAGAATGCATATTAGATGATACATCGATACAGCGCTACACCCGAGAATATATGCAACTGTTAAATATCGGAAAGAGAAGGAGTGTGGCGCGACCGAAAGTATCGATTGACAGCAAACGGAGCGTATCCTGCCCTATCCCGATGAGGTGCGGTGAAAGACAAGTTCCCCAATATTCGCTGATTTTGTACTTTGCAATTCGTTGCAGTTCTTCGCCAGAACGGCTCTAAGATACAAGTTACAACTATCTCCAAAGGATTTAGATGGGACTCTATCCTGAGATAGAAATATCCAAGGCAGAGCATCTTATGGGACAAATAGGGTTGGCTGGCTTTGCATGACGCTTGGTCACAGCACTACACATCAATATGTGAGTGGTTTCAAGCTAAATGTTAGATGTTTTGCCCAAGTTGTCAGCAAACGTATGCCTCAAGTGTTGGTTAAAACTATAGCGTTACTAACTTACTGCCCAATGATCATTAGATGTACATTATCACACATAACATATGGCCAGCAATGCTAATTTGTAATAATCAAAAGGTGAACTTACCACACCAACATCCAATGAAATAATTCAATATAACGTCGATGAGCCGTGAATATTTAGCCAGTGCTTATAAGGAAGACAAATAATAATTCACGGCAGTGTTTCTGGTAACGTTTGGCAATTCATGTCCAAAGTGTAAGGGTCTGGGTTTAAAAATAAAACAATATTCAAACCGGCAGCACTTCTTGTATAGCAAAAAACAACTACAAAGATTATCACGATTTTAAACCTCTTCTACACTGTTAAATTAAAGGATATTTCAAGTGGATAATTTAGATACACCCATATAGTCGTTTGATAGGAACTTCCGCTGAAAAGCATGTTATTCATCCGGTTCAAATTGGGATTAGTGGCAAGAGTTGATAAGAGTCGAACTATCGCCCCCTATTGGTTTGACAGAGTGGTTCTGAGATACCTTTGAATTCATTAGCATTTTCCCATCTTTTGCCTTAAGTTTCTTTGATTTATAGCTAGTATGATGATAATAATAATAATAATAATAATAAAAATATTTTTTTGATCTGTTTCTGTTTCAGAAATCAATGCATATTAAGACCAGGGAACACAACACAGTAATAACACCATTCAACAGACTTTATTTCAAGTTCAGCAAAAGGAACTCCTTTAAAAGAGTGTGTATATATAAAGCAAATAAATACTACTAATGACAGAAGAATTTTCTCTACAAAGCCGCTGTCCCCAGAATTCTTCATATATGACACAGTGAAAGGCGCTAAGTTCACTGTTCAAACAGTTGTAAATAAATACATAATGTATTAGAGCAAGCAGCCAAGTTTGTATTCCACCC
>JAOPJO010000088.1:9619756-9631092 GCA_027123675.1 Molva macrophthalma
GTGTGTGTGTGTGTGTGTGTGTGTGTGTGTGTGTGTGTGTGTGTGTGTGTGTGTGTGTGTGTGTGTGTGTGTACATCTAGATATATGTGAATGTTGGTAAAGTATTTTTGACTACCTCTGGCCTGAAACGATAGTCTCTCTAGCTATTTGTCTCCCCCTTCCGTCCACAATAGACCAAAACTTAATGGGGCATTGCTGCAGTACCGTCTGTGAGGCCATTTAAGGACAGATTTGTTCGGACATTGTTTGGACATTAATTCCAGAACGAGTGTCGACATTGCACTCAACTTCTTCTTACGGCTATCGGCTGTCTCTAAATATATATGATGTAATATAGACCTACCTATATTTTTACTGTTAACATTTAAAAGTTGACATTTTCCTAAATGCTGATTCATTTAATTGAAGAATATTGCCACCTGCTGGTTTCTTTCTTCCATCCGTGTAAAAACTACATCTCCCAAGGTACTCTGCGCTTACAAAATGGTGTCTTGCAGAGCTACAGCTCTACCAACAAACTAAACCGATCACTGACCTTAGCTGATAGTCGACATATATCAACGTAGCTGGAAAAAATATTATTGTTGTTTAATCCACTAAAATAATGAAATTGCTAGAAAGGGCATTGACACATATAAATTCGCTAAACGTATGTATATGTAGGTGGTGTCCGAGTTCTACAAACTCTACGATCCGTGTACCCGGTGGTCTTTTCTCACAGCTAGAACATTATGTTGACGGCTCGTCGCGGGATTTGATCCAACGACTCAGCACGCAGGTAGAGGTGCGAACCCAATTTATCAGCGAAGAGGAAGAATGTGCTCTTTTTCAAGAACTCGAACCTGGGTTAAAAAGGAAACGTTACCAATTTGACCACTGGGATGACGTAAGTTTGACTTTTAATTACCTGCGTTTTTGTTATCACTTGTCTGGCTACATAAAATCCAGGGGCGTGTCTACAAATGTGGCGGTGTGAACTGTTGTTAACTCTTAACTTCCAATATGGCTAATGTTCTCCTATTAGCTGGGGTCATGTATCTTGCTAATTGAACTCATCATTTATTAATATTTGTTTTTTTGACTGCTCAGGCTATTCACGGGTACAGAGAGACCGAGCGTGGAACATGGGGGGCGGTGTGTGAGGGGGTCTTAAGGCGTGTCAAATCTGTAGCTTTTCCTGAGGGCAGCCCGCTTCTTGGCCCCGTACACGTCCTAGATCTGGACAAGGCTGGCTTCATCAAACCACACATCGACAGCATCAAGGTAAGTATCTCATGATATTGGAATGTACAAGTATATTATTCTATACTGTGTATATATTATATATACATGAGCGCTATGGCGCTTAATAAAATACTGCACCACTTTCTCGCACTTCAAAAAGTGCCAACCCAGAGAAAGTTTCAGAGCGAGTGGGTCAATGTTTAGAAACTCACTACAACTGAACTCCCAATCCTTTACCTCGCACGCCACACCTATGGCTTTTTTCCATTGGCACTTTTGGCCGTACCGAAGCATAAGCGTTTCTACTAGCAGTTTTGAAGGGCCCCTATTACAGGTGTGAGTGTGATTAGCCATTACAAGCCGTTTGATTATCTATCCAACATACATCTAGGTGGACACTCCCACTTGTGATGTCACTAAGAAAAAGGAAAAGGCAGATGTTCAAACGGCTTGTAATGGCTAATCACACTCACACCTGGTGGCATAAGAGGGGCCCTTTAAACACACCGCCTGTGCCGTACCGCGCCCGAGATGGACCATCTCCGCGGTCGGGCCAAAGTGAGCCCGCCCCGCCTCCAAGTGGGTCCCTAAAATTGTAGGAATATAGACTTATACAAATTAAACTGTGCCTTCTTGTGTATGATAGCTAATTTAAATAGGACAGATTTCGTTCAGATTAGTCTTGGTGTAAGGACTGGACATTGGACAATATTTCACACTATTAGATGTTATCGATTTTCAACGCTGTGTTTTCCTAATATCAAGGACATTGTGTGGCACTCCCTCATGGCAAGGTAGTGCAGCGCTGGAAAGCGCTAACCCTCTCTTCCATCTTCGCAGTTGCTCGGTAAACAGCGGAATGCTACAATGCTAATGTTAATGGTAAACAAGGTATAAAGTTCTTCTTCCCGTGGGCGTCTTCTGGTCTGATCGGCCACCGCAGCTTGGCGTCGGGTTGCCTTTCTTAGAAGTTAATTCTGTTTTAACTTTGCGCCGCAGGCCGCTGCGATTTCTTTCCCATCTGCCCCCGCGGTTTAAAATGCACTACCCCTATTCAAATGAATAGTTGAACTGGCGTTTTCGCCGCAAGGACGGATTTGGTCTGACGGGCCGGCCCCACCAAACACATGGTCTCGCGTTTGGCAACGCCTCCCATTCACTTTGTATTGGACACATTATCTCGTTGGGCAAGGAGTTGTGGGTAGGCTCGCGTGAGTGCGTTGAAGGGGCGGGACAAAAGTTACACTTCAGTTCACGTTATGCAAATTAGCGTGTAAAGCAGCGCGTGTACGGCCATGTGATTGGACAATCGACTTTCGGTGAGTATTGGCGGACCATACGGACTCGTGGTGAATTTCATTTCCTGGTTTTAAGCACTTACATCGAGAACGTGGTAAACGCCCACAAGCAGCAACTAGAGAGGGTGCGGGACGTTGCCACGCGTTGTCAAAAAGGAGACCACGCGTTTGGTGGGGCCGAGCCTTGAATCATTCGAGACCCCGGCCGGCGCTGTTGGTAGAAGAGCGCTGGGCTGCGATTATTCTGAGCAGCATGAAGGTCTGAATTAGTCGCTAACTTTGTCGCTAGTCGCTTTTTAGATATAAAGTCATGAGGGTTAGGGTCTCTAAATCTAGAGGGAATGTTTGTCAACAATGATGGCACGAAAACGGTGTGGACAATCCATGATAGAATGTTTGAACAACTTTATCTTCTTTCAAACTGTTGAACGTTTAGATTTATTTTGATCACATTCATCTGTGTAATGGCTCTTAATGAATCGCTTCAAAAAAGGCATAAAGCTGTTGATATTTCTAATGAAAGAGTTAATTGAACCTCTGTAGCGATTCCATTTTAGGATGTATCTACATGAATAAATGAAATAATTGCATGTAGTATGTACGTATGATAATGATGTATTTGAATGCATTATTATAATTCTTTTTTACCCTTTCGTCCTAGTTCTGTGGCAGTACAATTGCAGGGCTCAGTCTTCTATCAGACAGTGTGATGCGCTTGGTAAAGGAAGACGACGCTCACCAATGGCTGGATCTCTTGCTGCCACGATACTCCCTCTACATATTGAGGTTTAGTATGTTGCTTCTCCCCCATCCTTGCTGCTATGTTTGTATTAGACCTATGTATTGATATTTTCTTCTTGAATACTCGATTTTGCCGTTAAACAAATTGATTCATACCCATCCAAATATTGTGTATTTTTTGGTATAGTTTATACATGTTTGAATCTGAATCTGATTGATTAATGTTACTTGGATTTAAATTGCACAATAAATATTGCAGTACATCACAGTACGAAATAATCACAATATTTTGAATTGTACCCATTAGAACTAATTTAGCCTGAGAAAGGGTCCATAATGACAAAAAAATCTCTTTCTCCAGGGACACGGCCAGGTATGGCTTCACCCATGAGATCCTGATGGACGAGCAGTCAGTGTTTTGTGGAAGGAAAGTCCCTCGCCAGCGACGTATCTCAGTAATTTGTCGAAATCTTCCCACGGAAAAACAGGAGACCTGCCGATGACGCCCAATAAAGATGTTCTAAATGATTACTTCCCTGTGTGAATGAAGCTGCTTTGTTGTATTGTAAATGTGGCATGGCAGATAAAGACCAGTAGCGGAGACATCAGAATACAAAAAAGGTTCTGGGAGTATTCTTGAAAGACCATGGCGGGCTAACTTAAAACAATCATGAATGTATTAATCAGATATGGAAAGGAATTAGTTATATTAACATTTCTAAAATGGTGGTAACTAAAGTATCGAAGCTGTTATGCGGCATAGAAGGGAAGACTATACAGAATGTTACACTAAAACGTGTGCAGCAGGGGAAAGCAACTGGGTGACTTTGGAGACGAGAGGTTTGCAGAGAGGGGCCTTAGGCCATCGGGTGGCTAGTAGATGAAGCATGGCCATGAGAACCCAGTCATCCGCATACTGTATGAGGCTGCATAACTTTTAGAATTGGGCAGTATTTATGTTGGTATGGCACAAAAAAGGTCTTAAATCTATTCAGCTTTGGGGTCTGTTTACTGGGTCATTAAATTAAAACATGATTAAAATAAACACACTGAACCCCTTAGTCTACCATGTTTGAACATGGCATTACAAATCAAGTAAGCTACTCACTTCTTGACCCATGCACGATTAAATAAAATAAATGTACAATGACAATCGGTGACACCAGCTCAGACTCACAAAAAACATGTTAAATCGGACATCTTGCATTGAAATAAAATGTTGAAATGAATTGAGTAACAAATCAATCAGCCGTCACATCGCCTCAGCCACGAGTTGTTGCGTTTGTGTGCGCGCTTATGAGCTTAGTTAGCTTTAGTAGCTTTCCACAAATCGTTTGAGAAAATAACATTAAAATGAGATTAAATGTGGGTACTTGATACTACTAACCCTATCTGACCTGATCATACCGGATTACTGCTTAAACTACATGAATTTTTAATGGCTTTTTGAAACATTAAACACTATAAGGATGGAGATGATAGGTCAATCTACGGCAATGCAATTTCAACTTAACTCAATTGCTCTAACAAATCCCATTGTGTCATGTGAGTGAGCTTTTGAGTTTAGCAATGTGGACTGTCTTCTTCATTTGACCATCGGTCTAGCTGGTGTCATACTGGTATGACTGGGTCAAGGTGACGAAGATGAGAAGCGGTGGACTTCAAGGTGGTCCTCAAATGGATAAGCCTTGGGCCTTCTCCTAAACGGTTGCAAGTTAAGTGCAAACGTAACTTCCGTCTTGTATTGACCTCTTCCTAACATTATCTCGATATCTATCTTGATTTCACCTTGTTGGACAAAGCCAGAGACGAGAGGGAGAACGTGCTGTACTCACAGATGTGTTCTCTGTGAGTTTGAAAATGATTTTACGCTCATGGCACCCCTTAGCATATACATAGTGACCAGGGCAGTGGCTTTGAAGGCGATCTCATAAAACGGTTATGCCAGCTGTATGGTGTAGAATAAAGTCTGACCACTCCATACCATCCTGAGGATAATGGCCAATGTGAACATTTCAACCGGACGCTGCAGACCATCCCGCCTGAGAAAATTAAGAGCTGGCACAAAGATCTCCCGCAAGTGTTATTTACCTATAACACCACTGAACATCAGTCAACAGGGCTCTCACCTTTTGAGCTTATGTTTGAACAGAAGGCCTAGTTGCCAGTTGAATTCCTCTCTGGTACAGACGCTGAGCACATTGACCCCAAACCACAGCAGGATTGGATTAATCCTCCCATGGTCCAGGACCAACCACGGGCCATTCCACCAGTGAAGGTACCCTAAGTACGTGTTTCACCCGTCTCTGACCCTTTTCGAATTTAGCCAAGCACTTGGCCAGGGAAGCAGGCATCCTACTATCCAGCAGCAGGGAAACCCAGTTGAGACAGAGTTAGTGCTTCGAGGCTCTACTAGAACCACAGCAGGTCACCACCCAAACCCTTCCGATTGCAACAGTCAGGACAACCGTTAGACAGAGGAATTTTCCATTAAAATGTTCAGATGTGTATGAAATTCAGACCCAAATGTAGAGAAAGATCAAATTATTTATTTGAGGCAGAGCAAGGCTCTTCAGGTCTAGCGGTATCAAACCAAACTGCTGTTTCCCAGGAAAAATGCAAAAACTAAAATACAGGGCACAAGACCACTGTAGACTAAAACAGTGGAAAGTCCACACAAAGGAAGAAAAAACAGGTCACTGAGTAGTCCAGGGGTAGGCAAAGGTCAAAACCGAGAAACAGTCAGAATTCCAAGCGGATAATCCATATCAGCAGACAAAATCCAAAAATCAAGAAACAGGCAGGAATCAGACAGGCATGCAGGCAGGCAGAATACGGGGCTAGGTAAGCTCAGACCAATTGCTGGGACAATCTGACAAAGTGGTACTAACAGAACAGGATATAAATAGGTTGAGTAATGAACACACAATGAGGAACAGGTGAGCAGAAAAGGTGGCGGAAAACAGACAATGGCAGGAGGTACTGGTGAGAGGCGGAGTCAGAGGCGAAACAAAAATAGAGACACATATGGTGGACAAAACACAGGATAGCCAGCAGGAGGCCACAGAGTCATTGAGTCCAGACAGAGGTGCTGACACAAATATTTATATAAAAAGGAAGAAGCACTAACAGAGGTGTGTCCTATCCAATTAACAAAAATAACATCACCGCGGACCCTGACTGCCGGTGTTCTGCCAATGTATGCTCCCTTGTCAGATTTTCCTACCGTAGTGCGAATCGATAGCTACCTTATGTGTTTGGTAGCGTATATTATCTGTAGACCAATATCCTCTATCAAATGATGCTCCCACTACAGAATCACGTTATTTTACACCACTACTCACTCCATGTACACTGTAAGAATATAGGGAGCATATTCTGATACTGTATTATAACGTCTTTATTGAACATTTCTGGGGTACCGTATGTGGATAGACCAATTGCCACTATCAAACGATGCTCCCACTACAAAATCACGTTATTGTACACCTCACTCCATGTACACTGTAATAATATGGGGAGCATGTTGAAATAGTAAATTCAATTAAAATATGCTTTATTGGCATGAATGTCAGAACAACAATATTGCCAAAGCATCAACAATCAATTAAACTGAATAATAACTTTAAAGTGTAGCAAGGTATTGTTAAAACTTGCTGTATGTATTTGTGTATGGGATTCTGTATGTTTGTATATACGCAATAGATAATAATTATTCAAAATAAAAATTCTCCCACCCCCCTCCACAAAAACTTTCTCCGTTTGGAAACGTGGTCCTGAAACTGCAGGACCGCAGTTGCTGAACAGACCACTTTCTGAAATGGCTTGTGAACTTTAAAAAGAAAGCGAAACAGAAAGTGACGTAACAGTTGACGAGCCCAGCCGCGTCGTGACATAGAGAAGCCACCGTTTTATTCCTTAAAATAATAGATACATTTTGACTTTAAAGAAAATTTAATAAGAATAGGTTTGGGGATGTTTAGGCGATCAAGGAATATACGACCTAGGAATCGTAACCCTATTCAATATACGACCTAGGAATCTTAACCCTATTCATTAACGGCTTTATCATTATGTATAGGTTAGCCTCAAAAATGTTTAAAGCATATACTATTCACAGCCGAATATTCATTTTTCGTTGTGTATTTCCAGGTTGTAGCCGGATTGCATCGGGGAATCTCAGTATTGGAGGAGTTTGATCACAGGTCACTTTGGAAAAGGAAAGTATCCTCGTCCATCACGAAAGCGGGACTTTCTGACTTTCCAATCTCTCCAGTTTAAATGTGTGGATTCTGCGCTCAGGTAACATTCACAACAAACATACACACACCATACCACACCAATACTTAAGCTCTTGCTATCGTTTATTTAAGTATTGAAATCAACTTTTGTCGCAAAATGCTGAACTCTATTTTCACGGTCGTATTCCTCTGCAGCACCGTGGCTACGGTGCAGAGCTGTGATTGGCTCCAACTCTACGGGGACCTGAGCAACGACTCGATGTCGCTGCTAGACCAGATGGTGAGTAGCAGAGACATTTATTTAAACTTTGCGTTAATTCATTTCGAACCCGAAGCATTCACTTTAACGACAGGTTCAACGCATAGGCCAAAAACAGAACACCAGCAACAAGAAATGCTACGTGATTAAAATCGCAATAATCGATTCTTCTGTGTTATGGTGTTAGTAAAACTTAACTTTCAAAACAGAAATAAATAGAATATCAGTTTACATTATGCCGTTTGTTTATTGGCTATTTAAATATTCGAAAATAAGGCAATATTTTTTCTTAACAAAGTCAGTGCTGTGTGCATTAAGTTGTGTAAATCTGTGCATGTGTGTTGTTTCAGAAAAATAATTCAATGTGTGTGTAAAGCTAACTACTGGTTGCCAATCCTGTATGTAAATAACATGTGTGTTTTTGTTTGTGTGTGTGTGTAGGGCGGTGAGATGACGGATCAGCAATGTCCCGTCTCCTTTCCAGAATCATTCTACAGGCACATCCAAAAAGCTAAGGTACTTGTCATTGTCTCTACGATCTGCAAAATGCCTCCCTACCCTCCAAAACACAAACAACATATCTTATTCCTACATTATACTTGACTACCAACAAAACAAACCCCCAAAAAATAAGCCAATTATTCTTGTGTTCTGATTCTTATAGTCATTTGTTTTATTTCTTAAACTTGGTTGTGCAGCTTTTGTGTTCACTTGACAAAATGTAAATGTCTGTCATTGGGTCTGTTATTTAGACTGACCCTCTATGACCATGTCTGACCTTCTGCATATCTTTGTTCTCTGTCTTTGTTCAGGTGGAGGAGAAGTTGGAATTCATAGGAGACAGTCTTATGCAAATCATCCAACTGTATCACGAGAACCTCTCCTCCGTATCCTGGGACCAAAACATGACGGAACGCTTCCTCATCACCATGGACAGACAGGCCAGGGAGATCAATAGTTGTGTAAGTAAACAGACAGACACACACACACACACACACACACACACACAAACGCATACAGGCAGACAGACAGACAGGCAGACATGCATCTTTAACTAAAGCGCTTTTGGTTATGGTTATGTTATGGTTACTGTGCATCTTTGACTAATGTTTTAATCTGAATTCCTTCTGTTGTTTAGGCAACGGCCAGCAAGCAGAAGGCCCAGAGGACAGCCCACCAGACAGAAGGCCAGGCAGAAACACAGACACACAAGAAGCTGGCCCACTACTACAAAAAACTGTTGAGAGTCACAGTCCACAGAATGGTAAGACCTCACCCAAGTACTGCTATAGATACTACTAACACTACTACTACAAATACTACTTCTAGTGGTGGTACTGCTGGAGATACTACTACCAGTACTACTACAACAACTACTACTAGACCTCTAGTGGTGGTATTGTTGTAGATACTACTACCACTACTACTACTAGTGGTAGTATTGATGTAGATAATACTACCAGAACTACTACCGCTACTACTACTAGTGTAAGTACTGCTAAAGATACTAATACCTGTACTACTACCACTACTACGACTAGTGGAACGGTCACGGGCCACAAAGAAGAGTTCTATTCTCATTATCTACTTATCAGTTATCTATCTATCAGTTCAAGCAATACTCACAGTACAATCTGTATTACCAGTGCATAGTATACCACTTACCACATCTTAGCAATGCCTAGATGGGTGATACCTGTACTAGCTATGAGTATTTCCGGGTATTAGTATTCTCAGTGCTAATAAAAGTGTCTCTTCCTGTCCCAGGGTGGCAGTGCGGCATCATGGGAGCTGATCAGGAAGGAGAGCAAGATGCACCTGGAGAGGCTGGACCTGCTGCAAGCTCGCATCCCAAGGCCAGCCAGGTCCGGCTAGACAACTGTCCCAAGACCAAGACCTGCCCCTGACCGGCCTAATCCGGCCAGACCAACGTTCCTAGACTCCACCATCTCTAGACCAGCTGCGTCCGGCCAAACCAGCGCCCCTAGACCCCACCATCTCTAGACCCCCCCGCCAACCTCTATGATCTTACCATTTGATCATTATTTATTTATTTAATTTTCAATTTTTTAATTATTTATCATTATTGTTATTTATTTGTATGTCTTATTTATTTCTGAACTATTTATTTATTTTATGTATTACATGTTTACATATTTATTGTTCCGCTCCTTAAGGCCAACTGATCACAGTTTATGAACTTTTCAGTCTTATGTGTATGTGTATTTGTATGCAATTTTATTATCCCATGCTGGGGTATGATAAAAAAAAGAAATGTATTTTATATATTTTTGTAAATCCATGATTACCTCTAAAAAATGAATTATCAATTCATGACCAAAATACTGCAAAAATGTTTCTGAAATAAAGAATAAACCTAAACTGCCAGGTTACTGTGTCATACTTATTAAATTGGGACCAATCTGACCTGGATCAGAAGTGTGATCGATCGCTTGTGTGGAGCAGTTTGCTGAGTACAGGATCACATATTGTTCTTTATGGTCCATGCGATTGATCAGCCAAATACAGAGATAGAGAGGCAGTTTTTAAATCATTCCAAATTCAAAGGCAATTCAAGGCAGGTAGTTTACAAACAATAAGAATGACAAATACAGTATTAAGGTGCTGAATTCAACTTAAAGACCAAAAAGGAAAAGCTTCACTGTTAGTCGCTTTACATGAGTGGCATACATTATATATGATGAAATAATTGACAGGGGTGAAAAAGGTGAAGAATATTGGTAGCAGGGGAGACATCTAGTGAACGAAACTGAGAACTACAGTGGGGTTAATGTACGACGTCAACGGACGTTTTTATGAATGAACCTTCCTCTATTCCAGTACAGGGGCAGAATACATGAATAATATACGGAAGCAAACGCAATAATGTACCCTCGGCCTCGACTACGTTATTGTTGACTTAATGATATGACATGTTATGTATGCCTATTTTATATGTTCTACGTAACGGCTTCATTAAACTAATAGGCCTATGGTGAAGATAAGCTGTGTATTTCCAGCGGTGCGGCATTCAGGGGAGGTTTCACTATACCGTTATCATAGCTCTTAAGGAAAATCGGCGGCGAATAGAGGATTTTCAATAAGTCCCCAGTAGCCCCGATGCATATGACCAAATTCTATTTTATATTTGATACAGCCTATAGTTTGATCGTTTTAAAAATGAAATCTGACAATGTGTCAATAATCCTATTTTAAAAAGACCCCCACAAAATTTCCAAATTAGCGTATTCAGGATTGCTCAAGACTCATTCAGGGGAACTGAGCTCCATGGATCCCCCGTAATTCTCATCCTTTCTTCTGATTAATACATTTTATTTGATGGTTTAAACGAGTCGTATTGCGACAACGACTGCAGATTTGGTTTGCGCTGACCTCTGGGAAGATGGAGGGGAGTCTGCGGTCTTTGTAAAATAATGGATACATTTAAAGCAGTTTTTGAATTGCTGTGTGTGTGTGTGTGTGTATTTGTGTGTGCGTGTGTGTGTGTGTGTGTGTTTGTGAGTGTGTGTGTGTGTGTGTGTGTGTGTGTGTGTGTGTGTGTGTGTGTGTGTG
>JAOPJO010000088.1:9637795-9649267 GCA_027123675.1 Molva macrophthalma
TAACTTTCTTTAGTAAATCCTTTTTTACCAACACACAACAAACTTAAAATCTAAATTTTTTTAAAAAACCTTTTATTATTCAACCCTGTCAACTTACCCAATAAATTAAACCCCCCCCCCCCCCCCCCCCCCAATGAATCCAGCGGCCTGTCCTCCCTCCTCAGCCCGAACACCCCTGGCCACTCAGCTGTCCACGGAGCCGCTGCTCTTGTTCTTGTTGCGACTCAGGGGGAAAGTGGACTTGCTCTGGGGCTGCGTCATCTTGCTGGCCAGGTAGACGAAAGGCTCGATCAGTGAATGGCGGTCCACCACCGATACCTCCCACAGGCGCACCCTCTCGGCCTTGGCCCAGTTCTGAGCCATGTTGTGCTCCACCTTCCTCTCGCCGTCCCGGTCTAGCTTGTTGCCCAGGACAACGATGGTCACCTGTGAAGCGACATTACATCATCTATCACCTATGCATCTAAAGCACAGCCCCCCCCCCTCTGTATCCAGATATGAATGTGTGTATTGTAATGGTAGCTTTATCTACATTACAGGAGTATAATAACAATATATTATTTCTAACAAGCGTTTATTTATGGCTGTTCTATCCTCAAATGCATCCTTTTATACACACAGCCCCACATCAGTGGTGGTGTCAACCGTGCAAGGCTACAACCTGCTGTTTGACAGTGGTTGGGGTCCTGCTCAGGGACACAACGTCACTTAGCTAGAAGGAACTCAGGATCAAACCAGCAACCCTCCAGTAAGTCACCAGTTTACCTTTCTCTACCTCCAGAGCTACTGCCACCCTGGTCTTATGTTACTCTACCAACTGCAGTGAACAGACATGTTGGAGGGCACCACCTCTTTCTTGTCTCTCTGCCTGTCGATGTCCTTCTTGAGGGCCTCCATGCGTTTGAAGGACTCCTTGCTGTCGATGCTGTATACCAGCACGAAGCCGTCGGCAAAGGAGTAGTAGTGCCGCGGGAACTCCATCCCATCGCGGAGGCCTCGGGTGTCATAGAAGCGCACTTGTTCTCGTGTGCCGCGGTCCGTCTCTATAGAGCCAATGTAAATGTCCTCCAAAGTCTCCATGGGCTCAGAACCTAACAGAAAAGTCTCAGTATTTCAACCCATATTCCTTTCCAGCAAAGATATGATATAGTTTTCCAAAACGTTCAAATCACTTCAACCACACTGCCATTGCATCATTCAGACATTTTCACTATAATGTACAAGGAAAATAAGTAAGATAAGTAGCTACACACAATATATTAAGCACCCGTTACTTTGGTGGCAATGTTCCAACATCACCAGCCTTTTTAATTCAATATAATGTATCTGGCAAAGTAAATTGTCAAGGTTGTCTACGGATCTATGGTTTCACTTTTAAATGTATAGCAGCCTATAAGATAATCTGCACATTCTTAAATGATAAAGGTTATTAGCCAATTACGACAAAATTGTTAATGACATTGTCTCGCCAATCTCTTAGCAGGAACAGCATAACGGGCCAATGATGATTCAATCTAAATAAATAGATACAAGTCATTATATGGAAGAGAGCCTACCTGCCACGTGATTGGCATACAGTAGCTGCTCCAACACAGCCGTTTTGCCAACTGCAGTCAAGCCGCACACCACTACTTTGCAACTTTTCCCCATGATTGGTTATTTCAGCCAGAACATAAGAAACCTGTGAATAGGTGTTCCATGAGAACAGTGCAGGTTTCGACGTGTTGAAGCAAAACAAAAATAATAACACAACAAACAAATGAAGACCTAAATTGATTTTTTTAGGCAAGAGAAGCACTTCTGAGCTTCAATTGGTCTCCGGACTCTAGACTTCACATTACAGACAAGCCGCAGCATAGCACAACAGCTTTTTCATATTCAATATTTTCCAAATACTGCTGCACATTATAAATGCTTATCCTGCCCAAACTGTCACTGACTCTAACGTAAACTCATAATCGGGAAAAGCTGTGCATGAAAAAATAGCTCTAGCTTAGCATTTGCTTTTAAGGAAGTAACCTAGTAATGGTTTGCCAACATAATAATCATTTGATTGTCAATGTCACACTTTGGCCTAAACGGTACATCTAAAGAATAAACCAACTTTAGTGGTTTGGAAATAAGCAAAAAACACAATTTAGCTCAAACAAAGCGTACTTACTTTCTCACCTGATACAATGCTTCCTGTTTACAGATGACGTCTGATGTCTGCAGTCTTCTAAGGGGGCGTGGTCTCCAACAACATAGCCCTTGCTCCGCCCCCACGTCCCGCCCCTATCCAGTATCGGCAAAATGGCGACTGTGGACTGTGATGATGTGAACTCGGACCTTGACATGGACATGCTCAGTGACGAGGAATTGGAAAGGTACCCGGGAATAGTGGTTGTGTTTTGGACAGCAGATTAGAGACATGACTCTCTCTCGGTGCAGGCCTTCAAAACGCCTTGTTAGGACTCGTTTCATGTCGCACTGTTACAGCTAACCAGTTAGCTTTTAGCAGGAGTTCTCTCTCGGTTACCTAATGCTCTCCACTTTGTTTTGCTTTGCTGCCTCGCAATACTTCAGACACATTACTCTGTGAGGACCGTAGCAAGTGACTGGCTATGTGTGTATTTGAAGTTATTTGACGGAGTATATATACACACACGTATATTCTGGTTATTTAGTGTGAAGCTAACGGCAACGTTGACTCGTGTTGTTTGGACGTGATGTTGAATGGCACGAAACGCTTCCAAAAAAAGAAGAGACGGATGCCCGTACTGCGGTGTCATATATTCCTGGCTCTCAGTACCGTTTATGTAATGGCTGGCTTCCAATGTCCACATGTGCAATCGGAATAGGTTGATGGTTTTGGCTGTTGCTATATTAGGCGAAACCCTAGGGCTAGAGTCATACTTGTGACCCACATGATGTATTAAAAGGTAGAAACCAAACCCCTCCGGCCCACAGCTACTCCAGTGGCTAACTGGTCACTCTGAGACTTAACTTATGGTAACAATCAACTGCCTAGTTCTATTTTTGTTTATGATTTTAAATAATAGAAATGTAAAAATTAATGACAAAAGCAACATGATAAAAAATAATAATTAACCATACAATGTTTTATGAAGATGAAGACAATGTGTTCCCAATGGTATTCTTAAATACAACCCCACACACAATTCAATTCATACAGCTAAACAATAAACATCCAGCTTAGTTTTGGAATGTGTGCAGTTTTGCAATGTGTGTGCAATGTGTGATTTTCGACTTATGATTACCAAGAATACAGTGATTATATGTGTGTATCTTCCTGAAGGAAACAGGTCAGTAGAACAATGGTACTACAGTTTGTATTAGTACTGTGAGTGTGTCAGTGGTGACTCATAATGACAGACTACTTTATATCTGGTTAGTGCCACATAATTGTATGTGTTTGCATTACTGACATGTTTTTCTGTCTTTAGGGAAGCAGAGGGTTTCAAAGAACAAGGCAATGCCTTTTACATCAAGAAGAATTACTCTGAAGCATTCAACTACTATACCAAGGCCATAGGTAGTAGTTTGATTATGTCTTCTTGGTAGCCACATTTTTATATTAACTGAAACCATCTTCCCTGGGATAGTGAGTTGGTATCAATAGGTTTTTGATTTTTTCTCAGATGTGTGCCCCAAGAATGCAAGTTACTATGGGAACAGGGCGGCAACACTGATGATGCTGTGTCGGTACCGAGAGGCTCTGGAGGACTCCCAGCAGGCCGTGCGCTTGGATGACACGTTCATGAAGGTAAGCTGTGGACAACACAGCTCTTTGTCGTACCCATAGTTTATTTTTCTTCATAGAAAGTGTTTCCTCTCTGTTTGTAAACTATCATTTAATTGCTGACAGGGTCATCTACGAGAGGGGAAGTGCCATCTGTCTCTCGGCAACGCGATGGCGGCAAAGCGTTGTTTCCAGAGGGTTCTGGAGATGGAACTCGACAACAACCAGTGCCATCAGGAGGTCGGTCAGTTTAATTGGAGAGAGAGCATGGTCTGACATCTGACAAGAGTCTAATACAGAGTGGTGTAGCAGGAGATTATGTAGGCCAGTAAGGCTACCTACTTGTTGGCTTGCAATGTGGATAAACCATGGGATCTACATAATAAATAGGATTATAATACATTTTTATAGTAAATTATTGATGTCTGACCTATACATTTCTGTCTCCAGCTCAAGAATGCAGAATCCATCCTTGAATATGAGAAGATGGCGGAAATAGGATTTGAGAAGCGAGACTTTAGAATGGTATGTGTTTTTTTTTTTAATAGTTTTGGTGAAATAACAACTATTTTAATCACGTCAAGCATCAAGAGACTGCAAACTTTTTTTTTTGTTCTCTTTAGGTTGTTTTCTGTATGGACCGGGCCTTGGAGTCGGCCCCAGCCTGCCACAGGTTCAAGGTGCTGAAGGCTGAGTGCTTAGCCCTGCTTGGGCGCTACCCTGAGGCCCAAGGTGTAGCCAGGTGAGCAGGAGAGCCTGGAGATTAGGTTAACTCGTGGCAATATTCAAGAGGTTTAATCTATTAGCAGAGATGCAAACACTTCACCTTTCAGCAGAATTTGCTTTTTTGAATCAAAAATAAGTATCACACGTGAATTGTGTAGATCTGAAATACAAATATTAATGTGAGGAGGGGTAATTTGAGGGTGGGCGTGTTCACCGTAGTGGTGTTCTGCTGCTCTGCAAACTATGCAATCCCAATCTAATCAAAAGGATCCAAAAGTGAATCCAAAGGATTGAGTTGCTAGGTAGAGGTTCCTGATGAATATCTTATCCTGATTGGCTGATAAAAAAACTTGGCTGCGCCTACAGAGTGATTGCATTTAGGAGTGTTACCGATATCATTGCCTTTTGCAATGTATGGACTCAAGTCTATAACTTATGGCACTGATTTGACTTAGTAATGCTGTAATGATCCTGTTCCACTAATCTGTTCAGCCCTGTTTTAGATTTTCTGTTTAATTTACAAATCTCGCTCCACTTGTTTTCTGACTAAACTAAATGTAATATCTAGGAATCCACTCCATGTTTTTCTCCTTCATTGGTTTTAAACGCCAACAATGGAGACCTTACAAATCAATTTCCAATAGCGAAATATCAAAACTTTTCAAATGTTCTGGTTTAAGAGGAGATTTGTTTTTCATTTGATTGGATTTATTGGTTAATCTTATACCTCAAGCCTAGCAAGAACACAGAGCATGCAAATAAGGGCATGTTCCTACATTAACAGGCAAGGTGTGTAGCATCATATAGCTTTGGATTGGATGCCATAATATTAACATTCCGCCCAATATGATTAGTTAGTCATAAGGCTAAGAATACTCAAAAGTATTTTAAAGGAGAGTTTACTATTGTTGAAAGAGGGGAGAAGTAAATATATTTATTTGCCAACATACAAATAAATAATAAAATGAACACTATGTTGAGTGATAAGGAGGGAGGACCCCTAGCCTGACATCGGCAGACCAATTTGCGAACGTGTAACGCTCAGTTAATTTTCAATGTCCAACTTCGTTATCAATGATCGCCAAACAAAATGCCTCTGAACGCAATAGGACAGGAGTCAGTGACCCAACAATATGTGATCCTAATAGGGCTGTATTACCCCATAATTTGTTTTCAGGCAGATGCAAACATGCTTAACAGTAACTAGAAATTAACATGTAAAGCAAATTTCTCTCAACATTTTCTCCAGGGGTACCATACCGCCAGGTTTTCTATATACACAAAATGTTCTCACCTTCTTTACCCCTTACCTGTTTGCATCCTTTATTATAGATCATGAGCGCCAATACGATATGTAGTGTGATTATGTAAATATTGTGAAGTTGTAAAAATTGCGATACGATATTCGATTTTTTGATAAAGTTTAACCTATGGGTATGGCGTTGGGGTTTGGCTTCTACAGGGCCGTCGGTGTATATGTTTTTTATGTAAAAGTGGCTGAACAGAACATATTTGATGCAAATCAACTATAGGTGAATACACTTTAGCGCCCTCTGTAGGACGGTACCATTAATATGTGCGAGATGACATTGACGTTTCTTGCTTACATTTTTCTTAACATTTATTTTGTTGTGAATCAACCTGACGATACAAATATTGCAAAGAAAAGAATCCCGATAATCACATCAATCGTTTTTTTTTCCTCCTTCCTTAATTGTAGTGATATCCTCCGAATGGACTCCACCAATGGGGATGCCCTGTATGTGCGCGGTCTCTGCCTTTACTATGAGGACTGCATCGACAAGGCCGTCCAGTTCTTTGTCCACGCACTGCACATGGCCCCCGACCACGAGAAGGCTCGACTCGCATGCAGGGTGAGTTTCCAAATCCATGCATCCGTCGAGAGTACCAAAGCCTCAAATCGCTGTGTATCGGAGAACGTTTGTGACGGTATTCTGCTTCTTGTCGTCACAGAATGCCAAGGCACTTAAATCCAAGAAGGAGGAAGGGAACAAGGCGTTCAAAGAGGGCGACTACGAGGCTGCGTACGAGCTGTACTCTGCAGCACTGACAATAGACCCCAACAACATCAAGACCAACGCCAAGCTGTTCTGTAACCGGGGCACTGTTGGGTCAAAGGTGAGCCCTGGGGGCCGGAGAAGATGCATACATATGCATGAGTCGTTTCCCAGTCTCTTCCATTCGGAAACATATCTTCTTATGTCTCACACACAAACCCTTGCTCATTTTCTGTCTTGTTCATACATTTATCTGCTGATCAGGTGGCATAAACAAGGGCATTGTTTTCTTAAGAGTTGTGTCGTTATTATTATTATTATTATTTATAAACAGGAGTTGTAATTTGTCACAGCGGAAGTAACATCTCTGCAAAAAAACAATAGAAGCATGGAGCGTCTGTCCCCTTCATGCCCGGTAACACCTTTGCTTATTTTCTTTGAAAGTTGAAAAAACTAGAACAAGCAATTGACGACTGCACAAAGGCAATTAAGCTGGACGAGAGCTACATCAAGGCCTATTTACGGAGAGCTCAATGGTACACCATCAGTCAACTATTGATTACTCTATTATCAGTATTGGTATTGCGATCATAATTTCAAGTGTGTTGCCCATGGAGTGTGACTAAAGACATGCCTTTCGTGTTTTGCTTTTGCTGCCACAGCTACATGGACACAGAGCAGTATGAGGAAGCAGTGCGGGACTACGAGAAGGTTTACCAGACCGAGAAGACTAAAGGTGAGCTTCGCTGTGTCAGCCTCTGCCACCAAGCTGCCACATGCTATCCCTTGAGCCGGGTCATGGCATCATTGGTCGCACAAATCAGACTTTAGATGACTGTAGTCTACCTGTAGGCATCCTTGAGCAAGATGCCTTACCCCTACCCACGATAAAAAGAAAACATTTAGCAGGTCGCTTTGGATAAAACCACTAAATAGTTATCGTACTTAGGGATGCGATTATATACGATTTTATCATGGATCGTGATACAAAACACTCAACAAATTAGTGAATTGTAGTGAATTACCATTAGCATTACAATTGTGAACCGGGATAATCGTGAATATCTTCACATGGGTGACTTGAAAAAGCTGTCTTCCTCGCTAACATAAATATATTGATTTCCTGATTTCTTTTGAATTTGTCACAAGGGATACCCCGCATCTTTCCAGTCATTCTAAAATCCTAAGTGTATCTGTGCAATACAAATATGATCAAAGCAAACCATTACAAATATAACGTCCCATGCCTAAACGTACTATCTATGTCTCTGTTTAATCGGTAGAACACAAGCAATTTTTGAAGAACGCCCAGCTGGAGCTGAAGAAAAGCAAGCGAAAAGACTACTACAGGGTGCTGGGGGTGGACAAGCACGCCTCCGAAGACGAGATCAAGAAGGCCTACCGCAAGCGAGCGCTTATGCACCACCCAGGTGAAGGACGGCACACACAACCATTCACTCAAATCTATCGATCCTTATTCAAGCTCTCTACTAAATAATCATACTACAGTGTATATTACAGAATCGTATATGTATAGAATAATTTGCCATTTAGAAAGAAAGGGAAAAACATTTATTTGAGGTTTTATGAGTGAGTTGTATATGATTACTAAGCTACATTCGGCTAGACCAGCCCGATTGCTTTGCAATAATACAGGTTCATATGAACTGTGTCACAATAAGCAAAAATGTCATAAATAAATTGGCCCATCCAAAAATCATCGGTCATGAACACGTCCATTCTTATTTAATCAACATGTTTCCTCCATGTCCAGACCGTCACAGTGGCGCCAGTATAGAGATGCAGAAGGAAGAGGAGAAGAAGTTTAAGGAGGTGGGAGAGGCCTTCACGGTGCTGTCCGACCCCAAGAAGAAGGCCCGCTATGACAGCGGTCAGGACCTGGAGGAGGAGGGCGTGAACATGGGAGGTGAGACTCTGGTCAGGACCTGGAGGATGAAGGTGTGAACATGGGAGGTGTGACTCTGGTCAGGACCCAGAGGAGGAGGGCGTGAATAGGGAGTGAGACTCTGGTCAGGACCCAGAGGAGGAGGGCGTGAATAGGGAGTGAGACTCTGGTCAGGACCTGGAGCAGGAAGGTGTGAATAGGGAGGTGAGCATCTGGTCAGGATGGATGCGGTCAGGGGAACCATCGCCAGACTCACCATTCAATACAAATTAATTTGATTTTGTCTACCAAGATTATGATTTATATATAGTATATATTTGCTATATAAAATATATATAAATGTGCTATTGAATATTAAGTCCTAACTCCCTAATGTTTTAATGCGTGTTTGTGATGGCTCTGTTCAAGCTGTAAATTGTTTTTGTTTTTTTTATCTTTGACAGACTTCGATGCAAACAATATATTCAAAGCTTTCTTTGGAGGCCCTGGGGGCTTTAGTTTTGAAGGGAATCCGTGTATGTACCCAAAGGCTGTTCTTCTACTTTTCATACATTTGAAACATTCACAAGAATTGTCTAAATACTGCTTATTTATGTCACTTACCTTCTTTTTTATCTTTTAATTTCAGCATCCGGACCAGGAAATTTCTTCTTTCAGTTTGGTTAATAACCCAAGAGGATTTCTGCACTTATTAATTTGCTACGTCAGGACTCTTCTACCCTTATCAACACTAAGCCTACTCTTAAGTTACGCATTTTGCCATTTTAAATTGAGAACAAAGTCTCTCTTATCGCCTGGGTGAATGCTACCTTCCCTGAAATGACAACATGCAGCACAATAGTAATAATCACCTGGCAAGAGGCCTCCAATTTAGCTGACAACCCTTACTGTTGTCTTTGTTTTTTGACTTCTCTTGAATGCAACTGAAGTGCAACTCAGGAACAACATTGTTCCTGTTGGGGGAAAAAAAGGAAGGAAAAGATGCCAAAATGAATTGACTTTGGGGTTTTCATTTGATGGAAGACACTGCAGTGACTGCATTGGGGAGCGTGGGGATGTGTGATGTCCTGGGGACCCAGAGAAACCAGAGCTGCGGGCTCACTGTTGCCAAGCTTCCCTCAGCATCACTGCAGCGCACGTGTTCTCTGCATGAAGCTAGCCACCTGTCACGGTATAACCCCACAAGTACAACCCACCCTGAGCTCCATGTATTGTAGCAGGAGCAACGTGTCTGTTTTTTTTTTTTTCTGTGTCTGCCAGGAATAGCCAAATCGGTTTTATCTGATACGGTGGATTTCCAGTTACTTCTGCCAGCGTTTCTGTCCCAATAGCTGGAAGACCCCAGACTTGCACAGTAACACAAGTGCGGCCTTAGCGCAGTTGAGGCAGCAGAGAGATTAGCTTTGCTTGCACCCGCCATTACCCTTGCGTTCTCCCTAGCAGTTTTTATGTTCCACGTTGCCATTCACCTTTTGATGCTCTGTACATTTTACTGGAATGTAAAGTGTTTATTTGTGATGGTTAGTAGTCCTTTTTTATTTTGATATGTATATTTATTGTAAAAGAAAAATCTGTCGACTCTTGAGTGTAAAAGTGGGGATGCGCTCCTGTTAATAGTAAGATAAAAAAGAGTTGGAATGGACACCTGTGATGAGCAAGCATGACTGGAATAAACTCAGGAGATACAATTAGGCTTTGCTTGTTTTACACTAATGTGGTTCATATGCTGGCTATATTCCTCAAATGTGATGCAGACTCCTGATTTTTTTTTTTTGTTTCTCTTTTACAGATAACCATCTATCTGTATTTACATTTGAAGTACACAGAAGAAGGTTTTGCTAATTGTCTGAAGTTACATAATTATGGCACCCTATAATTTAAACTTTACAGTTGCTTCCCAATGTTGAGTTTTGAGTGTTTCATTGACTTGGTATTCCTAATGTAGTAGGACAGTATCCTCCTTTTTTGCTTTGGTAGCAAAAAAAGTCTCAACTGACTTTGAGACATTATCAGCCATGGAAATAAAGTGGACCTCCGAAGTAACTCCTCAACTCTGGTCTTTGGTTTTGATTCATGACTACAGTCTGCTTAATTGTTTCAGTATATGGTAGGCCTATAGTATGTTTTAGCTATATGTAATATTTCATTTATTAAATGAGTAGTAGTTTATGGCCAAAGGAAATTAGTTATACCAAGCTATGTACATAAATACATAAAAAAACGAAATATATATTAAAATAAATATTTTAAAGAGAAGTACACATACATAGGCCACATGACAAACATTGTGCTGTGTTGAGTGTGGTAAGTTATAATGTGATGTGATTTACCCCATGGTTGGCCTACACGCGCTAATCGCTTGTGTATAAATCATACTTGCATATAAATTACCACACGGCGGCGTTGTTCGCTCTTGGTCGATCACTGTTCGTGTTAGTGTGGTTGCTAGGACACCAGACCATTGGCCGAAGGTGGGGTTAGGTTAACTACGCCAAAATTAGTCAATTATATATAATAGAAAAGTTACATCAGAATGTCAGACGTAGAAGTTGACCAAGGACCCCGGAGCACATTCCACACCTATATGGCTGAGGGGGACCAGTTGTTCCTCAAAGGCGAGTACATGAAGGCAAAAGCAAGCTATTCAACGGTAAGCTGAAGACATTGCTGAATCCTGCAGCTACGGTCCTTTCACTGTTTCCAATTTAATGTGGTTTTTAAAAAGTTTGGTGCTGTCTACATTTATTTCTAAGAAAACAAGAAGTTAAAAATAACACTCCAGCATAACCGTATTCTAAGGCCTGCGTATACCTGTTCCTGACCTGCATCTACCTGTTCCTAACATGCGTCCACTTCCTGCGTTTACCTGTTCCTAACCTGTACCTAACCTGCGTCCACCTCTTCCTAACCTGTTCCTTACCTGCGTCCACCTGTTCCTAACCTGTTCCTTACCTGTTCCTAACTTGTACCTTGTACCACCTGTTCCTTATTTGTTCCTAACCAGTTCCTAACCTGTACCTAACCTGCGTCCACCTCTTCCTAACCTGTTCCTTACCTGCGTCCACCTGTTCCTAACCTGT
>JAOPJO010000088.1:9652689-9672744 GCA_027123675.1 Molva macrophthalma
TGTGTGTGTGTGTGTGTGTGTGTGTGTGTGTGTGTGTGTGTGTGTGTGTGTGTGTGTGTGTGTGTGTGTGTGTAAAACCCCATGATGATCAAACAGTGAACTGCCAAATGCAAAGTCCCAGGCGCTGGACAACATTGGTCGAGTCTATGCCCATACCGGGAAGTTCACCCAGGCGATTAACGTGTAAGCAGGCAATACAGTATGTTGTACGAAATCATGTGTGTGTGTGTGTGTGTGTGTTGGAGTTGATTGAACAACGCACAGATAAATGCAACTGGCATTGGCCATTCCTTCACTTTTTAGGTGGGAAGAGAAGATTCCTTTGGTGCATGACAGTGTGGAGAAGACCTGGTTGTTCTATGAGATCGGACGCTGCTACCTGGAACTGAAGCGCCACACAGAAGCGCGGGCGTATGGCTGCCAATCCCTGGACACAGCAGAGGAGATCGGAGACGACAAATGGCTGCTCAATGCCAGTGTTCTGGTGGCACAGGCAGACTGTAATTATATATATATATATATATATAAGAAAATACAATTAGTAGTGCTTAATATCGTGTATATTGTTTGACCTGTAGTAACCTTGTGGAGTTAATCCACCTTGTACGGTTGGATTCTTAAACCTATCGACTATTTTCGGCCTTCTCTTCTCAGTGCACCTTGGGGACTTCCAGTCCAGCACATCACACTTTGAGGAGGCCTTGAAGCGAGCTAAAGTGCTTAAAGACGACTCTGCCGTGGATGCCATTCAGAAGGTTTTCAGTCTCCATCTATCCATCAATCTTCATTAAGAGTCTTTGTTTCTTCTCAACTAAATAATGTCCTCACCTAATGTTATTCTCTTTCAGGCACTCCGCTTGGCAAGAGAAAATGATGTGAAATAACATGTGTTGTTTCTTGACAGAAGGCATGACAATTCATTAAAAGATACCAACCACAACTTTCAATGTTTATGATATTCTCTTTTTAAATGAGTTCTGAGTTGTCTAAAAAATCACATTAAAACCAACCCGATGCGTCTCTCTACTGCTTTTTTGCTGACCAAAATATCATGAAGTGAAACCACCTTACTTTACAAATGTTGCTGCTACCACGTGATTATGGAAATGTTGCCGTTATCACTAGATTATGAAAATGTCACGTAGCCCAAGAGGAACATATTTTTGTTTTCATGATTTGTGTGATGATATGGTCTGGGGTTTGCTTTATTTTCGATTGAATTAGGTTTATATTTTTGACTTGTAATTATTTGTACAACTATTTTTTATGTATAATAAGTACTGTCAAAAGTTAACTATATTAAAAAAAATATGCTGTATATTAAACAATCGAGAAATCGTGTAATCTCTTTGATATGTAACCTACTTCCTCTTGTTTAGCGTTATTAGCTTAGAATATTGTTTCATACTATCTTATGGTTGAATATATATTCACAATTCTGTAATGATTTATTTTTATAACCATAGCGTTGATTACAGTCCATTGTGTGCCTATGTTGCCCAGCCGCTACCTCATCTTCCTCGATCAGGGGCGTATCCCTGGCGCGACGCTCTTGCGCATGCTCACTAGTTAAGGTTTTGTTTCTTGTAAAGCAAAGCCTTCATACGGAGCTAGCTTTGCCCTGTCATTGTAGTAAAACAAGCGTGTGTGGTCAGTCAGCGATACCACAGCCATCTCTACTGCTGCATATTTGGTAAGCCTCAACAAACAAAAGCCCTTTAAAATTAAAATAAACTCGTTTTAAACGTACTTTGTCTAGTTAACCGTTTGTGGTGTCCTGCACTTCAACAGTTTACCGTTAGCTTATTAACTGCTACAGGCGTAGTACTCGGATATGGCTCGATATTTTTTGATGACTGCCACGCTTTTTTCCTGAGTATGTGTCTGGCGGAGCGTTAAGTGTGCGCATGCCACTCCCCAGCCATATTGCACATGTTATAATTTGGAAATTTCGTGTTATCTTTGTCTTGGGTTAAAATGTTGTAAGATTGTTTTTGGTAGCGTTTTCCTTTTCTAAATCCCAGTCCAGTTTGGCATGAACGTTGAATACATGAACAATGTGATGGCCAACAAAAGGATGACCACGCTTTCTCTGCGCCATTTAAACTCCTCATATCTCAAGCCTTGTCAAAATGACCATATGCCGAAAATGTTATTCCTAACGTGTACCCCTGCTACCCACGCCCTTCAAACTAGTTGAAAATATGGTAATTTCCCATCCATTACTTTATTTTCTAAAAAAAAAAAATGACCCTTTCCTTTTATTATAAGTCAAACATTTGTAAACTCCAATATTGTTTTTATTGGATTAAAATAAATCTGTAAATCGAGAAAACTCAAAGATTATATTCAGACTCTTTACTTAGGTTAACCATCAATTGAGTCTTTGTCTAGGCCTATCTCATAACCTAACCCATATTGGTTGACGTTCAGATATGGTTAGATATGACTCAACTCGTCGTCGTTTCTTAAAACCTGTATTTATCTCATTATGTTAGATTCCAATAAAATCCACATTTATAGTTTGGCTAATGACAGATGTTGCCTTACTAGTTTTCTTACGGCAGAACTAGTACTACCAACCATATCTTCTGTCATGTAATCGATTTTCAAATCCTTTGGAGTTTATTTACAGAAAATTCAACATTTCGCTAATAACAGGGCAACCATTTGAGTAACAGGATATATTTAATGGGGCTCACAAAGGTTTTGGGGAAGTTTTCTTCGCAGTGTACACTGAATTAGTCAAACATTAATGAAGCAGCTCCACTCGTGATACTGGCAGCATACTGCAACATTATTTGCCTATGACCACCCCACCCCAAAGGGTTTAATAGCTTGTAAAAATGAAATGTATTGTAGGCTGTTCTTATTTTCTTCAATGCTTTCAGATATAATATTGGTTCTGTTTTTCAAAACCCATATTAATGCATATATGTAATGGTTGCACTGCTACTGTTGCTGTAATGCCCTTTTGTCTTTTTTAACTTTAAGGCACATGGTGTTGTGTTCAGGTGGACAGAAACCAGAATATGGATGCTGACAAGTGCCAAGAGGATTTTAACACGATGTCTGAGGAGCTGGAGAGCAGCGTGGAAAAGATGGATGTGTCAGAAACCAAAGAGCAGGAGGAGCCCTCAGCTGCGGTGGAAGAACCCGAGCAAGTGGCAGTAAATGGGCATCATAAGGCAGAGCTGTCTCCCATGAACGACAAACAAAATGAAGGTTTTCCAGAAGCAGTGCCAGAATCTGTGGAGCAATCTGAACAAACACACGAGACGAAGCCTGAGGAGACATCACTGATGGAAACGCTTAAACAAGACATGCCCTCGCATGTGTCTGAGAAGGCAGAGGAACCTGTTGGAACAGAAGCACCTTCTGAGGCAGTGCCTGCTCAACCCCAACCCGATGGTTCACCAGAGAAGGTCTCTGAAGCGCCTGAACAGGAGATACCAACCAATGTGTCTGAGATGGTGGAGGAACCCGTGGGGGCAGAAGAAATGTCTGAAGTGGTTCCTGCCCAACCTCAACCGGATGGATCACCAGAAAAGGTCTCTAAAGCACCTGAACAATCCATACCACAGGACGTGTCTGAGAAGGTGGAAGAATCTATGGGAGCAGAAGAACTGTCTGAAAATGTACTCCCTCAATGCCAACCAGCTGGGTCTCCAGAAACTGTTGCTCACCCAGATGTAATCACAATGGGCACAGAATTTGGAAAGCTCCAGCTTGAACAGCAGCTATCAGTAGAGAGCGACCCTGAACCCAAAGTGGTGGAGCTGGTGCCAGAACTGGTTGATCAAAAATCACCTGATTCAGACAGAGTGGCGCAGTTAGTGGAAATAGCCATCCACAAAGAGGAGAGGCCAGCAGCTACAGTAGAGGTTGTGATGGACACGCCCATAGAGGAGGTGGCTGTGGAGAAAGTGACAACAATCGAGTCTCCAAATGAGAAAGCAGTGGAAGAAGTTTTGTTGAATACCGTCGATGTCCAAATGGAGAGTCCTTTAAAGAGTGAGTCAGGGAAGGAAGTGTGTTCAAAGGCCCCCATGCAAACTGAGGCAGCAGAGACTGTGCAGTCAGCTGAGGTGTTGGACACAAAGGATGTGGAGGCTGTGAAGGAAGAGGAACCCAAGAAACCAGCTGAGCCTGATTTAACCGCGACTGCCATGGAACAAGTTGAGCAGAAGAAAGCTAGTGTTGATCAGATGCAGCCCACCAAAGAGGAGGAGGCGGAGGAAGTGGTGAAGGTCCCTGCTCCGGGCTCCCTGGCTTTCGCCCTCCTGGAACACGAGCAGACCAAAGTGGCCCTTCGTACCTCTCGCACACTTGTCGTCCTCAGAGGCCTCCCTGGCAGCGGCAAGAGCTTCCTGGCAAGTGCCATCGCAGACTCGTATCAGAACCTCTGCTCCGTCGTCAGTGCTGACGACCACGACGTGACATCTGCTGATGGCTTCAAGGCCCTGGATGAGGCCGTGATCACCTGCTGCGGCCCGGCCACGGGTGCCTCGGTGGTGGTGGTGGACGACACCAACCACACCCACGATCGGCTCGCCCGCCTGGCCGAGATCGCCGAGCAGAACCGCCGGGTGGTTCTGTTCTTGGAGCCCCGTACCGAGTGGTACCGGGATCTGCCGCAGTTGGTCAAGAGGACCAGCCGGGGACTTGAAGAGGCCCAAATCCAAGTCATGAAAGTGGCGCACGAAGAAGTCAGCATCCCACTTTTCTATGCATGGTTCCTCCTCCAGGACAAGATCAAGTGCACGGCCATGGACTTCCTGAAGACCTTGGACAGCCTGGACGCCTTCAAGAAGCACTTGGCTGACTGTGAGTATTTTTGAGAGACTTTTTGAAGTATCTTCAGAAGTATTTAAAGCTGCTGTAGATACGATTTGAGAGTTGTGAAGAGAGCGAGGGAGAGCAGAAAAGAAGTCAATCACACCTGTGATTGACAGGCAAAATGGATTCTCCAAGGAAATCAGCGAAGGGATGCCCTGATTGGTCAGAAATAGCTGGGAGAGGTCAAAACATTGCAATTATCTCAAACAGAGGCAGGCTCAGTCAGCTCGAAACCAGATATTGTCAGAGCATTTGACTAATAGTTTACGGATTGCAAAGAAATGATAGCCTTAAATCCAACCTACTACAGCACCTTTTTAAGGAGGGTAAATATGGAGTGGTTATGATGACCATGGTACTAATTATCCTTGCATTGTATTGCAGTCCCCGTGGAAACAGAGAAGGAGGTTGACCTGGAACAGTACTTCAAATGTAATTGGTCCCTGCATTGTACTACCAAATACTGTGGCAATGGCAAAGCAGCGGGGGCCATGGAATATGCCGAACAAGCGGTAAGAAACCAAAAAGAGTAGCAGTATTTCATGTATGTAATCATAAAATGGCCTGTATGATAATGACTTCCTTGTTTTGTTGTTTTTCCCCCGCAGGCCGTTAAGGACATGTACGGCTCTGTGTTTGAGCTCTCTCTCTCAGCCCTCTTCGTCACCCCACGCACCGTGGGGGCCCGGGTCTCCCTCTCCGGAGACCAGCTGGCACTGTGGCCGGCCGACGCCGAGAAGGAGGCAGAGGCCGACGTGCCCGGGGCCGGGGCCCTGCCGCCGGGAAGCCGGGCCCACATCAGCCTGGGCTGTGCAGAGAAGGTGAAGCCCGTCCAGACGGGCCTGGACCTGCTCGACATCCTGGTCCTGCAGCAGTCCGGCCAGCAGGGGGAGCTGGTGGAGGAGATGGAGCTGGGGTCCCTGGTCTACTTGGACAAGGGCCGGTGGCTGCTGACTCTAAGGGAGCCCATCTCGGTCCAGGCCTGCTTCTCCAGCTTCTACAAGCCAAAGGAGGCAGACGAGACCAAGAAAGAGCCCGAGAAGAAGAAGAAGGCAAAGTGTTCCATTCTGTAAAGTGTCTGTTGGGGGTTGGGCAGGGTGACTGAGGTGTAATGGGATGTAGGTTCACTCTGCAGAAGAATTGTGTGTGGTGCTTTTTAGGGTTTTCGCTGCACCAACGCTTAAGAAGAGAAAAAAGCAAAAACAACTACAAGCTGTGTGCCTTTTTCACTGTTGATTTTGCACTGCAACCCAAGATGCCTTCGATACGTTTAGGTCAGGCTTGTCCGGTGTTTTGTCACACATAGCAGTGCCAGAATTGCACAGCCATTGCCTAGTAGATGCAATTTTACACCAACATAGTACCGCTTCACTCACACCCCTCGCGAGGTCTCACATCTGAAACTTTAGCCATCCACTCTGTCTGGATTACTCCTGTATGTTACAGTTCAAGCGATGCACTAGGTGTCTGTAATGCATGCGACTAAAAGGGTCAACCGTAGACAAACACTTGTAATACAACTCATGTTTTCCACTTAGTAGGTAGCTTTGCATCGACGGAATCCGTATCAAGTTGCCTGTGGTGTTGATGGGTAGCTGTCATTTCTGTATTAGTGTGTGTCTTAGGATATCATAATGGAAGTAGAATATGGGCCTTGTCATTAGTCCTGTTAGAATGTCGTCTGTAGTGTGTTTTCCTTGTTAAATGTTTGCGCTGTGCTTCGTTGCAAGGGAATACGAATTTTGTCATTGGCCTCAACAACTTGCACTTATTCTTTGAATCTGTTAACCCACATCGATGCTGAGCAATGTTTTGAAACCACAAAGCCGCATCACTGATGCATTCCTTCCCCTGAACGCCCAGTTTATTGACTTCCCTTCAGTTTGGGTCTACTTTAAATGACTGTACTTTTTGTATGGCAAGTCTGGCTTGTGTAGCTCTTATGAATCACTATTTTTGCACTTGTTTTGTACACTTAATAAAGGAAAGTGCTTTGCTCCAAAGAAATGGTGTATTGTTTTCCTGACATTAACCATTTTACAGTTTAACACCTGGTAATATTGATGCTGGGTAAACATTTTAATTCACAGATGTCCCTTCTCCCAGGACCCTGGCCAGAAATGAATTGCAACCATTGGCCAGTAGCGGCGACATTGGACCACTTACTTTGGGAAACGCAATGTTGTTAACGTATTCTTGGATTATTTCCTCATTTTAATACCGTCTTTGATGGAAACTGTTAAACAAATGTGAGGTCGAATTGACAGCACGATTTTTCTCATTTATATTTGTCCTTGCTATTGGCGATTCAAATTAAACAGTAGACTACATCGCTGCATCTTTGCCTGAATGAATTTGATAAAGATGTTGCATTAGCATAAAGTCATCATTGGGCAGCATTTAGGTCAAGGACAAGTTCGTGTAAACATTACTGAATTTGTAATCCCTCACTGTCATGCAACTATAATTAACAATAGTGTGCGGCTATGTGTGTGAGATCTCATGTGAAAAGAGGTAGTGAACAATTGCAACCAATCACGGAGAGCTTTGGGTAATTTCACAGCTCTCTCCACGACCTATGGGGGCGTAGGCTTTGTGAAGCAACACATAGCGCTGTGCTGTGCGAGCCAATCAGAAAGCACGAACAACGTCAGTCTATCGGCCGATGAGAAACGAATGACAAAACTGGATGAAACCCCACGCTTGGCTCACCAGATGCACTGCTGCTAAACCCGGGAATCCGTGCTGCTCACGATCGACTCCCACATCTTCAAGACCCAGAGCTTCACGGAAAGCCGCACTGTCTGTTTTAAGAGTAAGGTGAAGGAATACTTCTTATTGGTTTTACTTTTTTAAACGGCTTCATTGACTCATTGTCAGTGCCAACTCACGTTGTGAAGTCTGAGCAGGTTCTGAGTCAAGTCAAACGGGTCTTTCAGGATTTAGTGCCATCTAGTTTGACTTGAGCTCAGCCATAATGATAATAACCTTGTTGGTTGTAGCGTCCTGCATTCTTTTTTTATTCATAACTACTCCATAAGGATGCCAATTGCTCGTACTTACCAATATGCAACTCTGGTAAATTGATCATTCAGACAGTCGTAACGTTATAATTGCTACACTTTCATTGCGTAACTTACATCAAACATCCGTGGCGTGACGTTAGGCCTCCTAGTGATGAATGTATCATGTTTCTGTCTGTATTTTCAATGTTTCCAGATGTGTACAAACCATTCGTCATCTGTGTGATTCAGACTGGTTGTGTTTTCGTAGGGCAGTGGCATTTAACAGTCCCGACGGAAAGGAAACAAATGATCGGTGTTTTTTTCTGTTTAGTTCTCTGACTCTCTGTCTCTCTCTGTCTCTCTTGTAAATCATGTTTATCTGGCGTTAGTCCAGCAGTTTGGTGACTCAGGGACGTTCTCGATCAATACTGAGAGAGCTCCACGACACCTCCATTAATCACTATAAAGAGGCACTGTACCGCTGCTCCGATGTCTCCCGTTGAGACTCTGCATTGGTGCTTTTTGGCTTTTGCATAATGAACCACACAGGCAACAACTACAGCCAGTCAGTCGAGATGTTGTATTTAATTGCATTTTTGCTCAAATAATTTACGGATCAATAAAGCAATACGCGGGCCAGGCTGTAAGTAAGTGGACAGATGCTAAGTAGGAGATGGGTTAGGAATGCACTAGTTGGTCCATTCATTGTGTATTTTGAATGATTAGAATCACTCATTTGATTTAAGAAAAGCACAAAGTGCACAGTTTAAAACACCAGTGCCTTGTCGATCTGAATGTTCAGTCCAGTTAACCACGTCGTCAACGTGCATTCCTATATGTGCTCTACCAATATATAGTACAAAGGCATGCAACTCTAGGCAATTCCTAAGGCTGGCTATAAACATAGAATCCATGTGGTAGGGCGTCTCCTTTGAGGTCCTCTACATTTAAGGTCCACAGAATGCAGTAGGAAGGAGCCTGATACAATGACATCAACTCTGGACGTTTTACTTTTGGACGTTTCTCTGTTTCTCTGTTTGATCACCATCATGATCGTGTGCATGCATGCGTTGCCCAATGCAACCTTGACACGCATGATAGCTCTGCTGCCCTGGGTCAGCATGTTTTATCATTATATGACTTGGTTATCTGGTGGTTGTTGTAGTGCTTTGAAAGGACGGTTGACTGGTTAATGACACAGCTAGAGCACCTATCCATTGCTCAGTCTGTAATTCATTTAGTGATTTTTGTTTGATCGTTTTGATTAGCTTCCAATGTCTTTCTTTGAACACATGTTTTCTCTTCCCTCGCCAACTGTCTGATTTCAGGTCATTCAAATCTGACCAGTCATGTCGGCCAAAGCTATCTCAGAACAGACGGGAAAGGACTTCCTGTACAAGTACATCTGCACCTCTGCGGCCGTCCAGAACCGGTTCCGCTACGCTAACGTGACGGCAGAGACAGACTTCGACCGACTGGCCAAGGAGCACCCATGGTTACTCACAGAGGTGAGGTCCCGGCCCCCACATCTGGTCCAGGACCGACCATTAGGAACCCATTGTTTTTTTTGTAATTGGTTTACCCTTATCGCCATGACGATGAATTGTGATGGAGAATAGATGATTGAATCTGGAAGAGGCGAGTGTCTTGTGGAATATTGTGCAGTGAGCTCGGCTATATTTAGACTGTCTATTTTTCCAATGCACCATTATAAACATCTGCAGTTTGTGGTTGCAATTACTTAGTAAGGTAAAATTAGGTCTGAATTGGAACTCTGCTAACGAGCAACAAGAGGCCACACTGCCAGCTTCTTGGCATAAATGAAACCGAGTAGAAGATGGACTGGGAGAGCACAGTGACCACCTACATGGGAATGTGTACTTGCCTTATTGAACCAGCGGTAATGGAAAATAATGGCCTTTTCCTTATTTCTACGTATCACTTCTTGGTTGGGTCTTTATAATCGCTGGAATCTCCAGATGGGACTAGATGGAAGTAATGGCTGGCTAATTAAATGACAGTGACTCATGTCCCAGGGTGGACATGAGTCACTTTCTGCATCTTTATCTCTAAGCTGAATAAATGGGATGTGGCAGAAACGGGCGGGGAGCGCAGATGGGGGAGGAGAGATGAATGCAGTAGCACAATTGATTAGGAAATGGCATTAACTTTCACCCTGGACCCTCTTTTCCTGAGCTTGCTGGCAGCCACCCCCCCCTCCTCCATATCGTAATGGCTCCAATCTCATAAGTCACTCTCCATCTCCCGAGTCACTGAAGAGAGGTCACAGGCTGGCTGGGCGGAGACTGGATGTGAGGAGGGATCCTCCTTCCTTATCCCTTGTTCATCCTGTCGGCTGTCATTTACTAAAATGTCGTCATCCACTTCATTGTGAAAGGGAACTATAAATTTAAAGCTTATCAATATATTTCAGAATTGAGTTACGATGAATGCAATGTCAGATCTATTTGCTTTATGTCCACAAGGTAGAACTCCCTCGAAAGAAAAAACCTTATTTGAGGGTGTATAAAATGGCAGGCTGTAGGGCACCCATCCAAGCTCTTCCATGAGCACCCTTCTGACACGTAGACACTATCAAAGTTTGAGGAACTTCAAGGGGAACGTCGTTGGCGTTTGAGATGGGGCATTGACCGTCGTGTGGTGGCTCCATCGTTTGCTGATGCAGAATTCACACAAAAGAACAAACTCAATAGAACTGTTTGGGGCCTGCAGCAAAATCCTGTCAATAATATACAGAAGCAGAGCCGTTCAGAAGGGCCGCAAAAAAAGGCGCCAGGCACGTCTCACCCTCTCTGCAACGCGTTTAGGTTGCAAGAGTTACAAGAGTCCCTGGCTCTTTGTAAATGGTTTACCATTTACAAAGGGACTCTTGTATACCAATTGCAATAGCACTTTTAAACAAATAAATTAGCATGATTTTATCCTCTCACATTTGCAAACAAACGTTTCTGTAATTGTTTAGAATGGAACACATTTGTATATATGAGCTCTGATTTACTTGTACCGCAACATTTTTATTGTTATAGGGCTACTTGTGTGTTGTGTTGTTGTGCTGTTGTTATGTGTGCTTGCTGCAATATAAATGACCCGTAAGGAATAATAAAGATCTTCTGCCTCTGAACCTGGGATGTTGTTTGTGTTCTTCCTGTTCCAGCGGCTGGTGGTGAAGCCGGACCAGCTGATCAAGAGGCGGGGAAAGCTGGGCCTGGTGGGGGTCAACCTGGACCTGCACGGAGTCCAGGCGTGGCTGAAGCCGCGGCTCATGATGGAGACAACCGTATGTAATCCAGCAACCACCCCCCCCCCCCAGCCCTCTTTTAACCTCATTTATTATCACTGCATGAACCGAAAAGTACATAATAACGGCCCTCGCGCACGGCACACACACAGCGACTTGCCGCATGTGCCGGCCCCTTTTGAAAATCTGAAGCTCCGCGTGCAGAGTGCGAAAAACTGCGGGTCCACAGCGGCGCCACGGCAACACGGTGGCTATATATGCCGTGGCCGTGCGCGGACTGCCCACGCAATTCACCAGCGGTGCATCATGGGCGACTGTAAATTACGCTTTACACTGGCTTGTCTCTCGGGAACTTGCCTTCCACTCACCATCTCTGCTGCGCGGAGAGAACACAACACACACAGTTCTGGGGTTTAGTCCCTCTTTCAATAGTATTGATTTTTTTTATTTATGTACATTCATACACACCCCTTCGACAACACCTCCTACAATGATGTACAGTTCGGTACTATGACTTTGCTCTTGTAACTTGTGATGGCCACAATCTATTTATTTAAAACATACTTGGAGAATATGAATAATATCTCTTATTTTTTCTTAATCACATGTCGACAATGAAAATATTCCTAAATGGTGGTCTAATTTAAATTGAAAACTTGTTTGGTTTGCTGAAAAGTACAAGGTGTAAGGTTTAGACAATACACAATCATAAACTAATGTTAGTAGTAATCGTAAATAAACGTTAAGATATAAAAGAAGAGACATTTTCGCCAATGTCCGTTCTCGGACGTCGCTTCCTTCCTTTTTCCTGGTAAAACCGGCCCGCTTCAAAGTTAAAAGAAATCACACCACAGGCTGTTCTACGCAAAACGGAGAGTGAGGGGAAGGTCTCATTTTTTTATGAAATTACAACCTGCTCATATATTGGCAAACCAAAGCATTTATGCATGTAAAAATCCTACGTATAGCCCCCTTTCAATTCCTTGCCTAGGCTCTTAATGAGCTTGCTCTTCATATCTCCCCTCGAGTCACAGTCCATCACTTCAGCCCACAGAAGCTGGTCTTGAGTAAACAGCCAGTCAATCAAGCCAGTCGGCCTGAACGCCCTACAAAATACCCATCACTCTGATACCTAGATGGTGGCTTGCCTCATAAAGCAGGGACGGAGAGATGGATAGAGCAGCAGGAAGATTGCATGGATGTGTCACATGGTAGAGAGACCATGGTACTCAGGGTTTATCTAGTTGCTGTAAATAGGAATGGATGGGACTGCATTTATTCAGTTTGTTACAGTGGTCCTATTTGTTCAGCAAATTTATTTAGGTTTTGTCAGAGAAGTTTTTGGAAATAAATGTTCCAAATATTTGCCTTGGCACCACCTGCTAATTTAATATAGCCAACATGAATTCAGTTGTATACATAGGATTTATATTTAATTTGCACATTTGTATTTCTTTTGAAAGGCCTTGCAAGGAACTGCGTATCAATTATGACCACGTTTTTCTTATTATCTTTGCCCTGGAGAGTTAAAGTGTTGGAAATGGCATTTCATTTATAGGTTAATTATCCTGAGACTCATAGGGTCCCGAGACAGTATTATTTTTCTGTCCTTCATTTCAGTCATACTCTCTCGGCAGTTGCGTTTTGGTGTTCGGCTGGCTGCACTTGGCAATCCCCTTGTTACTCTGTTCCCGGTGGCCTTTACCGGAGACGTGATGACAGCCAGTCCAAAGTCTCTGACTATGTCACTGTTATATTCCTGCTTCCAGTGGCATTACAATCACCCCCCCCCCGACCTTCCCTGAATCCTGTCTCGGTTTCTTCAAGTCCTGTCTCTCTCTGGGGATAAACAAGGGAGTTTATTTTCTGCCTGTCGCTTATTCATTTTAAGGTAGCAAGAACTTCCAGTCTCATATCCACAAATTCTCATCTTCCTGTAATGTCTCAAAGTACTATGTAAATGTATGTATATTTTGAGTTGCCTGCTCCTTGTTCAAATTGAGTTTCAGGTTTTGATCTTGGACAGTTGGTTGTGAAATCTTTTCAACCGATTCAACTGTGTGTTCCGTAGGTAGGAAAAGCCAAGGGGATTCTGAAGAACTTCCTCATCGAGCCATTTGTCGCCCATAAGCAGGTGAAGCCACTCCTCACATGTTATTACATATTAAAGTGATGGACAACAGCAATCTGTTTATTAAGGGTTATCAAGGCGTGCATCAAGCATCAGAAAATGATGATCCACATAATCTCTTAATCTCACGTCATTTCAGTCATATCAGTTTTCCTTCTATTCCTTCACGCCGATTTAATGGTCGGAGTCTATTTTCCCTCCTGGTTACATTGCTAAGCGGGTGACCAATTACCGCACACTCACGTGGCCGAGCCAGACCACTCACATTACGGCCACGGTGCCTATTGACGGCGTGTCGGACTTCGAGGAAATACAAACTTCACCAAACCGCGGGTGGCCGAGGATTCAGACCACACTCCTACAATCCTAACTCTTTCCAAAACGTCAGCTTATTAGCTGACTTTGAGTATGTGTATTAATATACTTTTTGACATTTTCCAGGCGAGATATATTCTGTAGGTGTGTACGTACGTCCTTCTGTGATACGTTATGGTTATTTAACGTTTTCAGATCCTGTTGTCCATCTTGTCTGAGCAAAGCTTAACCGCCACTAAGCGGGATGGAGTTTTAACCTTTCCCTTATCGTGCAGGAAGAGGAGTTTTACGTGTGTGTGTACGCAACGCGCGAGGGCGACTACGTGCTGTTCCACCACGAGGGCGGTGTGGACGTGGGTGACGTGGACGCCAAGGCCCAGAAGCTGCTGGTGGGTGTGGACGAGAAGATCACAGAGGACGCCGTCCAGAAGCAGCTCCTCACACATGTCCCCAAGGACAAGAAATCGTGAGTTGCGCCTGATCCCCCCCCCCCCCTGGGCTTGAGTGCTTCACCGAGGCCCTCGGGTGCATTTTGAAGTGAATCCATCTGAGCCAAAAAACAAAAAATCGACACACAATTTTTTAATCGAGTAGGTTAAGCAGGACTTCAAGAATGCATACAAAAAGCACCAGCTGTGCTTGCATTAAGGTTTGGTCGTCTCTGCAGCGAGAAGGAACTCGACGTCATGCGGCAGCAATATCTTTTAGATTTTTTTTAAACCCTTGGAAGATGGCTCTCGCGAAATCACTGTGACGCAGGAGCGTGTATCTAGCCTGACACGCAGGCAGTGGGCCAGCAACTGGGAAGAAATATGACAGCGCAGTAAAAGGCTTTACATCTGGAGGCCAGTGGTGAAAGGCAAGGACGTAGTTGTTCCATTAGTGTAATGAAACACCCCCCCCCATCCTCCCATCCCCCCCTCCTCAATCCATTTCCAAGCATGGTTACATTCAGAACACGTCCCGTCTGCTCTTAGGGGACCGAAGCAGTCCCGCCCACGGCCCAGCCTCTCCTCTCTGGGCAGCAGGTGCTGGCCGGAGTCCCCGTCTTGGCTGACATTGAGATGGATCGCCCCACGGCCCCCCCCCCCCCCTTCACAACGCCACACCCCTGCAAAAACTCACTTTACACCATAACCCAGCATCCCTCCGTTGCTAAATGGAGCCTTGGGATGCTGAGTCATCGCTAGGCGGAGGAGGATGTGAAGGAGGTGGGTTACTAGTGTCTCCCAGAGGGGGGTATCAGTCTTGCTGACAAGAGGGCCAGACATGGGTCACAGAGGCTCTGAGCTGCCTGTCTCCAGCTGACGGACAGGAGGGCAATAAATTGCTGAACCAAACCAGACCTCCCCACCCCCTCTCTCTATCTCTCCCGTCCTCCCTTGTTGCTATGTTTTGACAGCTTGTGGGGGAGGGAGTAAATTGCATTATTATTTTTCCTTCTCTGTTGATCGATGCAGCCTGTTGTTGTGGTTGTTTTTGTTGATGTTGCTGCTGCTGCTAAAGAAATTGATGTGGAATGGGGATGATATGTTTTGTGGTTCAACGGTCACTTCAGCCTGGTCTCGACAAGCATTGAAGCTGCAAACCAGGAGGCAAAACTAGGATAAGATTTGATCAATAACCTTCTGACGGAGAAGGGAAAATATGAGACCAAAAGTGTTTTTGTTTTTAGATAGTCAAAAGCGATTGCATTGTCCAGACTACATAAGGAGTCTGGAGGGCAAGAGGACGCGTGATTGGACGACTACAGAAGTAGTCTGGAGGGGATGAGGACATGTGATTGGACGACTACAGAAGTAGTCTGGAGGGGAAGAGGACGTGTGATTGGACGACTACAGAAGTAGTCTGGAGGGGAAGAGGACGTGTGATTGGACGACTACAGCAGTAGTCTGGAGGGGAAGAGGACGCGTGTATGAACGTCTCGCTGGGCTGCTCGGTAGCATCTGCACTGCCATCCCTGTCCCTGCCCACCACCACTAACCAATACTATTTGCAGTGTCAAGGACCTTCCAATAAGGAAGATCCTTGAAACACTGACATTAATTGCCACTCTGTCAAGTTGTGATACTTATTTTTTTTTTGTATGATCTGACCTGGTGCATTTGTACCGTTTTTTTTTTTGTACCAGTTTGCATCTTCAAAGTGTTTTGGATCAAAGCAAGAGACACTCATTTCTCACAAGGTTTCTGTACATGGACTGTACAAAACAACTGATATGTGTAACAATGCACTTGACTGACTCACAGGTTCTCCTTGTTGGCGATATTCTTGATTATCGTAGGGCAAATTATCAATCACCTGTGTTCTAGGTAATAAAATATACCTTGCTAAATCCCATACTACAAGAGCTTTGATCCATGAACTCCTTGTCCCTGCAGTGTCCTGGCCAGCTTCATCGTGGGTCTCTTCAACCTGTACGAAGAGCTCTTCTTCACCTATCTGGAGATAAACCCACTAGGTAGGTTTCCTCTTTACACTGTACCTTTTTTGTCTGTACAGTTGACCACATCTGTACAGGTCCGCATCATTAAAGGAAAATATGGGTTTAATTAAACACGGCTTCATAAATATGGCATGAGATTATGAAACAAAAATCGGAACATCAAAGAGGAAATTTGAAATAAAAAGCATAATCCATTATTGAACACATTGATCCTTGAGGGAAAGTTGAGTCAGACATTTTTTTTGTTTGTATTAATTTGTTTTACACCGATGGGACCAGGGACAATTTTAATAATTCATGTCCGGTCTGCCGCTGTTTGATGATGGTTTTTATAATGAAGTCATCTGGTGTTTGCAGCTGTTGCTAGGGGGATGGGGGGGCTCATACAGCAGAGACCTTCTTTTATGTTCAGCCAATCTTTCTATATTTTAAGTCATTTTCCCCATTTTTTCAATATGTAAGCTCATTGCTAAAATCAAGCATGAATCATTAAGTAATTTCCCTTTCCTCTTTTATACGACAATTTCAACATGCATTTACTTTTAAAGTAACACAACTTTTCTTAAAGCTCATTTACTAATATCAAACATGAGTTTGCTGACAAACTGCCAGCTGTTTGAGTATCTAAAAGTTGTGAGAAATAATTGGGGGAAATTTGTTTGTTTTATCTTTTGTTTTGGTTAGTTTTTTACTGTGAGTTGAACTTTCCCAAAGAGTATTAGCCCTTCTGCCCCCCCCCCCCTCTTACAGTGGCTACCAAAGATGGCGTCTACGTGCTGGACATGGCGGCCAAGATTGACGCCACAGCCGACTACCTCTGCAAAGCCAAGTGGGGGGATGTGGAGTTCCCCCCACCCTTCGGCCGGGAAGCCTACCCCGAGGTAACGTCTGGCTGGCTGGCTGGCTGGCTGGCTGGCTGGCTGGCTGGCTGGCTGTGGCCAGAAACGTCCCTATCCAGTCTGTAATTGAATCAGTGAACATTGCGGTTCACTAATACTTTCCAAGCAGATGCATAATGCAATAGCTAAACTTAACAAAGCACATTATACGTCTGTACTATTCCATTTATACTTCCATTTAATTATATCAAATAATCCAATATAACCCGGTTGTTATGGGATATTCGACTGGCTACCTGCATCCTGTTCGCACAGAAGATGGGCAAATTAAACTGGAGATTCGCGATTCTGTATTTACATTTAGCATGGCCATGTTATTTCCGATGTTCCAGAGAGGCCGTCAATAAGGAAGTGAAGAGTCTCCTCTCCACAGTGGTTAATCAGTCTGAGTCAGCTTCGGAGAGTGTTCCTTCGTTTCTATGGCAACAGAAGAACGGCCCTCAGCGGTAAAGGTCGTCTTTTTATAAAATGGCAAATGTTTTTTTCATACAGCTGCACTCATCCACTTTGACTAATCAAAGAAGCTTTGCTTCTCAGGCCTTGTATCCATGACGAGCTCAGGAAGAGCCCAGCGTTGTCGTTGCGGTGCATTCCTTGTGGGACGAGCGTTTGAACCCAACCTAGCGCCTCGCTGCCTCGGGACGTTCTATTATATCCGATTTTCAACTCTGACCTTTCGGAGACGCTCTCCGCAAACACATTTACATTCCAATCTAATATTGTGTTAAAAGAAAAAGATGAATCACTGTTGAATTGTTTAATAATTCATAAATATACTACTATACTTCCAGACATCTATTCGAAACAAGAACAAATAATAGGTTGTGTTTTCATAATATCCGAACTAATTACCTCAAGCTTGCGTCAGGTTTGCTCTCCCTGGCGATCAGCTGCTGACGCTGCAGAGTCAGCCCAGACCGACCCCAGCCCTGGAACTTATCCATCCTTATCCTTGTCCACGCTTATCATGGGCACGGGGCTTCATACACAACCACACAGGAACACAAAGGCCTTCCAAACAGGAGCTTCAAGGAGAGCACACATCCCATGATCACTGTAGAGATCTGTGTGTAATAATAATAATACTAATGATGATGATACACTTTATTTGTTTAAAGCACCTTGTGCCTGAACATGCACAATAAAAGCAATCGCATACACATTGAAACGTGAAAGCAATGGATCAATGGAGGCAGGGATGAGTTGACAAGATACACACTCATTTGAATGAATACAAATTGTTTTAGAAGACACTTAAGAGATATTAAAAACCTAAAAAAAAGAGGACGATTGTAGAAAGATTTGAAACCACAAGCCTGCTGTATATTTTGCTTCACAGAGATTGAATCTATCCTAAAAGTGGGTGTCTATCCTAAAAGGTACATTTTTTACATTCTGTCTGGCATCTTCACTGGCTTGCCTGGACGCTCTTGAGTAGCAGAAGGGTTTCTCTTATTGGGCGGATGTTGGTCTCGGAGGAAAGTGGTGGGCTGGTGGGGGTTTAGTGACAGCAGGGGCCTTTGATTGGCTGTCTCCCCCAGCCAAACCCCCAGCTGTCACTACCTGCCACAAACTCTCACAGGCACTTGTATGCATCAGAAACACTTCACTGCAATGCTAGTCTCTCACATTTTTTTGTTGATGCTTTGTTTGGACCAATCTTGTTGCTGGAAGACAAGCTTTCAAGCTTTTTTTTCTTCTTCTTTGTCTTATAGGGTCATCAACATAGTATCGATGCCATTGTATCAGTGTTGCAGAAATAAGACCGTCATTTCGAGATAAATCCTATGTTTTGCCAGTGTCTGCCAAACAGTTTGTGAGTGTTCCACTCTGCTTGGAACGCAGGGATCAGTCTTTTTGTGACGTGGAAATGACTTTTAGTATACGTCACGACCAAGGGACACCGAGGTGTGTGTGTGTGTGTGTGTGGACGTGTAGAGCTCTTTCTGGGCAGCAGTTGACAGCGGCTTCAGGGAGAAATCTAAGCTTCTCAGACACTTATAGTATAACGCCACGGTGTGTGGCCCATATGCAACATCGCTCATCATACCGCTCATACACAACGGCGATACTAAAAAAGTATCACAAAGTTGCAGTGGGTCGTAACCGTGGGGATGACATGCCCCCCCCTCCTTCCTAGAACTCTGCACAAAACCCAAAAATGTAAATCTCAGTCTTCGAATTCCAGCTGAAACAAAGGGTTCACTTAAACTTTAACATCTCCAATGTTGCACTGTACCAAAAACATATGTTCACATTGTGTACCATTCCTTGGGTTAAATGGGCATTCTGGTGTAATACTTCAAAACCTGCCATGTTCCAGTGATGTGCCCGCTGACAGCAATCAATAGCCTGTGGTCAGAAGTAAGGGTGCTTCGGTTTCTGCTTAGCCCTTCAAAGCTAGGGTAGGCAATTTATTTTAGAATGATTTTTTTTTTTGTCAATTTTGTTGAAATTTCAATCATTTAATTTGGGCTGAATTAATTTATTGTATACCTACTTGCTGGGTAGGTAGGTAGGGCACTCTGATCATTCACTCATTGAGCATGACCGGAGTCTTCCACAAGGCTAGACTAACCTATTGCTAAAGCTGGTTTCCCTAAAGGGCCATCCCTTCACTCCTTAGACAGAGGCGGGGTCAAGGAAGTGAGACACTTCGTTATCACTGCGTCAGTCTCCTCACAGTAGCTCGTCTCCCAGGGCCAGCCTTTCAATACGGAAAGTGTGGGACACAGCGTTGATGTAACTGTGTCAAGAACGCCTACTAGTCAGGACGAGGTCTTGATTGACATGCTACTGTCACCAATCAAGGGCCGTACGCAGGGAACAGTGCTTGTGGAGTCAAGCGTGAATTTTTAAAAGGTGATTTGTAACAATCTCTCAGCACTCTATCAAAAAAAAAAACAAATACATCGACTGAATAATCCCATGGATGTAAATATCCCAAAAACAACTCTGGTGTCACGCCAGAGCTACATCAGCCAGTGTCAGCCAATGAGAACCGTGTCAGCCAATGAGAATTCCTCGAGATGCCGCCTCGCTCAACATGTCCTGAACTTCCGACACACCGAGCTAGTCACACGGTGGTCTCTCTCCGGGGGGTCCGTCCTCCACGGTGAGCCGTAGATGCTCACCCATTGGGTGCTCCTGGGTCTCCAGGG